>JAOXOE010031347.1:0-48764 GCA_028565055.1 Phoeniculus purpureus
CAGCCTTTCCTCGCCAGGAAGATGCTCCACTCTCTTAATCATCTTTGTGGCTCTCTGCTGGGCTCTCTCCAGCAGTCCTGTGTCCTCGAACTGAGGGGGCCCAGAACTGGGCACAGTATTCCAGATGCGGTCTCAACAGGGCAGAGTAGAGGGGGAGGAGAACCTCTCTCGATCCGCTAACCACCCCAGTTCTGATCCACCTCATGATGCCATTGGCCCTCCTGGCCACAAGGGCACATTGCTGGCTCATGATCATCCTGTTGTGCACCAGGAACAACAGGTCCCTTTCTCCTACACTACTCTCCAGCAGGTCAGTCCCCAGTCTGTACTGGTACCTGGGGTTGTTCTTGCTCAGATGCAAGACTCTGCACTTTCCCTTGTTGTACTTCATTAAATTTCTCTCTGCCCAGCTCTCCAGCCTGTCCAGGTCCAGCTGAAAGGCAGCACAGTCTGCTGGGGTGTCAGCCACTCCTCCCAGCTTTGTGTCATCAGCAGGCTTGCTGACAGTGCACTCTAATCCCTCATCCAAGTCATTAATGAATAGATTGAATAGGACTGGTCCCAGTACAGACCCTTGGGGGCTCCACTATATACAGGCCTCCAATTAGACTCTGTCTCACTGACCACTACTCTCTGGCTTCTATCCTGCAGCCAGGTCACGAACCACCTGAATAAGACAACGTTCTTCACAGAATTGTTTGTTATTAGAACTGATCTTGTATTCTTTGTGCTTCAGTAATGTAGTTATGGAAGAATTTCATGGGATGTGTACAGGATCCCTCTGCCTCTGCAGAACCTTTTAAAAAAACATGAACAAATAATTTTGCCTTTTCCTTCATTGAATTTCCAATATTGAGTTATTTACCGTGGCTATTTTGTCTTCAAATTTAGCAGAGTGGAATAGGCAATGCAAGCATTCAGAGCATTTGTAAATGTATTAAGAGCTCACTACCTGGACACTGGCAGGATCGAAAATAAGAAATACTCAGTGTAAACTTAGTTTAATTGGATGTAACAGAAGATGCCACCAGCTCTTATTTCTAATACATAAGCTGAATGAAAATCAAGTAAAGACTTGTAATAACTTATAAAAATGACAAAAATAAATGTAGCATTGGGTCCCAGTCTGATGAAAATGGAAACTATATCAGAAATTTGCATTCTTACAATTAATTCAGTTGTTAGAGTTATAATAGAGAAGCTAAAGATCTTCCTTTGTTTAAATCATGGTGTGTAGGCTCTATTTTCATGATTACATCTAAGTGATAAACTCAAAGTGATAGTGCAAATCCATAGGTCTTTCTTCCTGAAGTGAGCAGAAATTAAAGGCAGTATTTTACATTCTTTCCCCTTTTCTCCAATCAAAAGTGATGGGCACCAATAAAGGAAAAGATTCTGAAATCTTTCAGATGGGTGAACGACCTTACACATGCGACATGTATGACATTATTTTTGAATATCAGCATCCAGAGCTTTGCTTTCCTGGCATGTAGTATGAGTGTTTTACTATTAAAACCAGTCTGACCAATGGAGATAGTGTTGTAGAAAGATTTAGGATAGTAATACAGAAAAAAGAAAACAATCTCCTGAGAAGAGTGAATCAAAAATGTGAAATATTGATTTGGGTGTCTCCAAGACTTGGCAGACTTGTGCCCTCCTGATTAGTCAATATTGGGTACTCAGTATTGCCAAGCAGCCTTGTCGTGCTGACCTGTTTTGTGATTTTGTCATGGGTATGATCAATGAAGATGAAGACCTGACATGGATGTAGGACTTTGGAGAGGACAAATGCATCTGAACTGGATTCCCATGTAGCATCTAGAGATGTTTAAATTGCTTGTTTGGCAGGAGTGCAGAATTCAAATGGGAGAAACAGGAAAGGGTGGGAGTATAAAATAGTTCACCTGCAGTACAAATTGTTGTTTTCATAATGCATGCTGGTTTGATAAAAAGCATCCACTAGTAATGAAAAAATAAATTTATTTGAAACCCCTATTTTCTGTTAAATTCAGTTTCAGTGGAAACATTCTCATCAAAATAGTTTCTATTTGGTTTGGCTCACAGTAAAATATGCAGCTAATATTGACTTGACTCTTGAAATGGGGTTTATTTGAAGCATTCTTTCACTTAAGGTACTGGCATACTCTTCCGAGGAAGGCTCATGAGGACTTTGCTGCTCTTATCAAAGTAAAAGTAGTAATTGATAAATAAAACAGGTAAAATGAAATAACCAAACAGAAACTAGAAATAATCAAACTGGATCTATTCAAACTTTAACAAGCCCCTTAAAGTCTGGTGATATGAAATACACCCCTCCTTTTCAGTTCTGATGTTGAAATCATTTTTCCAAAGATTTACTTTGAACTTGCGAAGAGCAATTGTACTATTACCTGTATTGTCAATGCAGCATGGAGGCTGTCTTAAACAGCAAAATGCTTGGGTACTTCTCACTTCTGCCTAAATACAAAGGCCAGAAAGAAACTTAAGAAAACACTATTACCATCAATATCTACTTTCCACTGCAGAGTACATTGTCAAAAAGACTTTCACTGTCTGTAGAACACTGCCAGAAAAAAAACACATTTCAAAAACTGTTTTCAGGTTGGTTGGGAAGCAGAGATTAACTTCATATGATGGCTGAGCCACTGTTTGAAAATTAATTGAACTGTAAACTCATTAGAAAATTTAATAGTTACTAAGAGTGATTGCAAATGTTCCCAAGGAATTAGTGCTTTTGCTATCCACTCACTAAACATCAGTTGTTCAGTTAAGTCTGTGTCATAGGCAGGGGGGAAACCATGGTCTAAATTCATTGCATCTTCTGAAATTTGAATAGTATTCTGTTTTCTGAATAGAGTAACTGAGATGTGCACTAGCTTAGAACTCTTAGGGAGTCAATAAAAGAGGAGAATATGATCAATAGGGTTCAAAATTACAGCTAATACACTGTCTCTTTAAAACGAACAAGGAAAATGAGGTTGGGTAACAGTGAAAATTCAGCTCCATCTCCAGACACTCACAGACTTACTCGTATACAAAGAATTTTCGTACTTGCTGGTAGTTCGAATCATTGCCATTTAGAACCCGGACTTTGTACTCTTTCCAAAAACGTGCACTGGGTGTGCATCAGCGCAGGCTCTTAATGGAGAACTGAGCAATAAAAGAGGTATCCAGCTCAGTACTGGTATTTATGCACAATACCAGTTTACATGACTGTATATTTTAATTTAATATGTTTCTGGTTTCTTAAAGATTAGCTCTATGATTCATTGTAGGCATAAAAGATTAATTGGCATTTAATTAAACATATAATTCACTGAGATTAATTGTGGGAATTAATCTCAGTAACAGTGACCATCCCAGAGCAAGGTCCTTTCCCACTGAAGATATTCTCCATAAAAAAATGACACTGTATGTCTTCTATTATCATAGATTCAGAAGAGAGTAAGAAGTGTTAATTGTTGTTTGGTATAACGTGACAGAGAAATAAGAGAAGGAGTGAAAGGAACATATTTTATCTTAACAGCTGTTTGAATACCGGACTGGTTATCATTGACTCCAGGGTTAAAAAAAGCTATGTCTGACCATGTCCCATTTACACTTTACAGGAAAGTGATTGCATTCTATTAAATACTTAAACCAGGGAAATTGAAGGTTTGCTGAAGGACAGGCAAGTGACTGCAAATGGAACAGGACTGTCTTTTGAGACGTTTTGAGTGTCCTGGCCAAACATCCTTGTCATTTATCACACTTGTGCTGAAGCTGACAATGGTTTGATTGGCCAGCTAAAGCTGATCCAGTTGCCAATGGACGTATTTAAGTTTCCTGGTTTCTACCACTTCTGCTTTCACTGTTACTTTTGTTCCTTTTTGATTCAGGAGTACTTTGTAAATGAGAAACGATTTTGAGTTGACAACTCGTAGTGTGACCTGAAAGGGCTTCTAAAGCAATTATCAATATTCTAGGCTAGCCAGGCTCCGGGTGAAGTTGTGTTGGTCTTTAGAAAGCGCTCACAGAACTCAGTGGTAGAGGTTTCACTGCGAGGTGTAGGTGTGCAGTGCTGCTAAGGTGGTAATTCTTTACCAGTGTACAGCAGTACTCCAGAAAGGGGACTCAAAAATGCAATAGCTACTTGAAAGAGCAGTGGGGCATTTAAAAACTCAAAGTGCAACTCAGAATTTGACAGGAAGTTTAACCTTGCTTTTTTATTGTGTATCTTGATAACCTCAGCTGCCGCGGATCTTTTCTATTTCACCCCAAACGTAAGAGCAACTTATGAAGTGTAACCCTTCCCTGATTTTTATGCTGCTGGCCGTTACAGTGTTGAGATCAAGCATTTTCAAGTGGAATTTGGTCAACGCTCCTCAAATGTCAGCATTTTGAAATTATCTTTCCTCCCTTCCTTTGCTATATAGTAAGAGGAAAAATGGCAGATATGTTCACAAGATCATATAAGAATCTGTTCCAGGAGAACCAGGTTGTGTTTTATTTTTGACCTACTAGTTGATTTGTATCAATCAGCTTTGTTGTAAAGGCTAAGTTTTAAACAAAGATAAACACCTTGACTCTTTAATCCTTACCTAGGAAAAATATCTTGGGTTCCGCTTAAAGAATTTGCTTAGAAACTGAGAGATCTTGAATCACAAGTTAAAAGAATACGGATGCATGTTCTAGAATTGTTGACAGGATAATTGAATTCTACTTAATTTAAAAAATCTTATGTTGATTTTATGTTTTATTTATCTTATAAAAGAAACATTAGGTCAAGTCTGGTCAATGTAAAGCAAAGGAGTTCTGATAGAAATGGCCAGAAAACAGCTGCGTTGAGGGAAGCTATTTAGGAAGTGTTTTGTGTCTGAATTACATGATCTGGTAAGGAGGATCATGGCAAATTTAGAAAACAATCAGAAAATCAGAAAACAGATTTTCCATGGATGTTTTGTGATTAAAAACATGATAGTAAGTCTCTGGCTTCTTAGCAAAATAGAAGGCTGAATACAGTGGAGATGAGAAAGTCTGTTTACAACATTACAGTGCTTTTGAACCATGCAACAAAGGATGGAGATAACATGGAATGAAAAATTGTTTTGTATGGAAAAAATAATATACATTTGAGAATGAAGTGGGATTGATGAATATCAAACTTGAGAAAGATGCTTTTTGGAGTCAGTTTGCAAGTTGATAGAAAAATATACTAGCGGCTGTTCTGTGTATGATGGAGCAGGTTTATAGTTGGCATGGTCTATGGCCTCTACAGTGGTAGGCACCTGGTTTTGCTGCTTCCTGTACAGACTGACTCTCTTTTACAAGGAAATATGGTCAATAAAGAGTTAATGGAGTACTACAGTAGGTACCATAGTCTTGTATACTCATGGGCTCAGGGTTGCAGGATACAGTCAGCTACGACTTGATCGATACCTTAACCAAAATATCAACCTTACTGATGATTTTCTGGACCCTTTTTAAGTTGCTGTGTTAATTACCTTCAAACACTGAGGTTCTTCTGTGAATGAGTTATTCCTTACTGAAAACAACATACAGCACTTCTTAACCAAGCCAATAAAGCTCTGTTGGGATGTTGTAATTCTCTTCTATAAGACAATGCTTGCTCATTCTGGCATCGTTAAAATCAGTCACTGAATCACTGAGTCTCATTAGAAATATGTCTTTTTGCTTAATGTTATTGATTTTATCTGGTTTAGAAATCTCTATTAACCATTATTCAATTAAATTAGTGACAGTTATATAGATTAGGTAAGCCTGCCTACTATCTCAGAACGCTCAGAATAGATTAAATTATTATCTTGCAAGAAGCTTTTAATTAAAAGACACAGTTTACATACTTTGTACTCTCTAAAACTTATAGTGTTCAACCAGCAGTAATTGTATATTAGTGATATCTATATTAATATACCAAAAATTGCATAAGTGGCTGTTGTTTTGGAAAAAACTATTTGTGCAGTTGATACTGTTTATTACCTGTATAAAACTGAAAGGCAATGATTTGACAAAGAAATCTACCTCTGTGGTGCAAATGCATTCTTGCTAAGCCTGGAAATCAGGTGTAAATAGGTCAATAGCGTGCAGATAGAACTGTTGAAACCATTTGACTCTTCAGAATCTTATGGCATGTGCCCACAGTGTCTGTGGTAATCCTAGAATCCAGACCCTATTCTGTTGACTCATGTCTCTGGTTGTTTAAATGTTGGGTTGATGTGTTTGCCTTTCAGAAGGGCGGGGGTGAACTGGGGAAACCTTGTCTCTTCCTGGTGTCTTCTCCTCGATCACCCTTCAGTCCGCAGTTAACAGGGGAAAATGGGTCTTTCCACTCCAAGAAGGAGAAATAGGGGCTAGGTAGCCAATACTATTCCATTTCCTTTTCTGATATGAGAGACTTTCTAGTCAAAAACATCTGTATCTCAGTAATTTTCCAGAATAAGAATGGAAGTAACACCAGATGTGTGACAGAACAGGGGTTTTTTTGGGATACAAGCCTGAGGTTTTCGGTACAAATTACATTTTGAATATTCACTACTGTTCCTTAAAAAATTGCTTATCTTACATTCTAATCACTCTTTTTAGAAAAAGAGGCTCGAATATTCTCTTTGCCTATATTCAAAATTAAAACAAAGTTCTTTTTAGACCATTGTCCCATTCTTTTAATTCCTGTTTGTAGATACTGCAAAGCAGAGGAAGGAAAAAACCAAGTTCTGGCTTATTCTTGTTTACGACATAGTTGTACTGAATTGATGATGGTGCTCTGTGAAATCCACATGAGAGAAATGCCCTGAAATAATCGAGCTTGCTTTAAATTGTTTTAATTTAATGTTTATTGTTCACTATTAATTTCAAAGGAAGACACTTCACTTTTGCCGTAAGCTTAGTTCTCTCTAAGTGCTCTTGGTTTCGGGTGCTTTTCAAACGAGACAGTGTGTGTTTCCATCGCAGAACACAGTGTACTCAAATGCACTGCTGGATATTATATAATTGAAAAAAATTTCAAATAATTTGTTTAGACTCTACCTACAAAAAACTTGGCAGCTGTAGCGCTCAGCACTTAAGCTGATATTTAAACATATTTTTAAATTCAGTCCCTAGCCAAATTAGGCTGCAGAGCATCCGCTGTTTTCCCTCATGAAATGTTCCTAGTTACAGTCTTTCCAAGGCTTTGTTCCCGCCCATTAAAATTGTTCTAAGTCTGTTTGTGCTGTACTACTGTTATACTGAAATGAAAAATGCTCCTTCATTGTTCTCTATGCTCTTCTGAGTCATCTAGTTTCTTCATCTTTGAGTCATGCAGTATGTATATCTGTGAGAACTATCTGTAATTCATAAGCCCCTCACAGGGGCTTGTGGCTTCTGTAACTGGCATGAAATTGTTGCCAGTGGTGGTGTCATTTTTCCCATGCGCTCTCCCTCCCCATCACCCTCGCTGTCCGTGCGTGCGTATAACCCTATGTGTGTGGGTTTATACACATCCCTGTATACGTCCTCTTGCAGGTTTCTGTATTCTTTGAAATGAAAAGCACCAGTACCTCTGAAATTGCTTCTGTGATTGTGCAAACATTTCCAGCATCTGTTATAACTGTTGCTCTTATTTCAGAGAAAAGCTATTGTTCTGTAGCCAAAATGTTTACAGGCATTTCCTGGATCAAAGAGTGTGTGCTGAATTTTAGATGTCCACGTTTGCATGTTTACATTCAAGGCAGTTACCACACCTCCTGCCATAGAGGTTAGAGTAGAAGCGGGCACTTCCAGGGATGTTTTTTTACTAAAAACCATGTGACAGCTAAAATAATGTGACTGCTAAAGTAGTTCAACAAAACTTTGTTTTACAAGTGCCTGCTCTTTCCATTGCCTATAGGAGGAGTTTATCATTAGATCAGACATATAAGGTTCCATCAAAGAAGTCTACAGTTAGGTGATAGGAATCCCTAACTAAGTTTGTATTTGAAAATTTTCAATGAAATTCTGAGAAGTGCAACAAGAGTTTGTAAAAAGCACTTTGAAGGGGTTAGGCCACTGATATCGTTGTTATTTTTACTTATTACTGGGATTACCAGCAGCTTTGATTTCTCAGCCTAATGCTTGCCTGTAGTAGGAAATTAGCAGCAGCCGTGAAAAAATGCGTTTATATCTATTTATTAAAGCACTTCAGTTGAAAACAAGCCTTTAAAGACAAAACAAAGATATATACACTACCTTAGGCTAGGGAATGAAGGGAGTGGAACATCTCCCTGATGAGGAGTCTCCTTCTCTGGAGATGCTGAAAACCCACATGGATATGTTCCTGTGCAACTGGATCTAGGAGATCCTGCTGTGGCAGGGAGATTGGACTTGATGATCTTTCAAGGTCCCTTCCAGTCCCTAATGTTCTGTTATTCTGTAAATCTCAAAACTGACTCTATGTCAAAGCCTGTATGACTGCAAAAGTCTGTTTCTTATTACAACCTTATATTCCTTTAGAGCTACATAAGGTGTGGAGATCCCTTCATGTCAACAAGTGCATCAAAAACCCTTAACTAATCCGATATGCATGAATAGCACATCATTAAGGTTATTTCTACACGTTTTTAAAATTCTCTCTCTTAGCTGGCTGCTACTCCAAGTAATCTGGTTCCTTTTCCCTCCCCAACGAGTAATTAGGATAATGTCTGGCTTTCATGAAATCTCTGTGAGACTTAATCATTGAGGCTCCTGCCTGAATGAAGGGGTGCAAAAGCAGTAAAGGGTAATGTCCTGATTGGAGTTCTGCTTAATGGAAGGATACAGACAAGGCTTAAATCGTGTGCTTTCTAGAACAGTCAGAGCAATTTGTGAGATACATCAAGAAAACAAACACCCGTACCCCTCCCAAACAACCCCCATGACTTGATCTAGAAATTGGGCATTTTGAGGCGTATTCCAGATAATTTTAGATTTCTCATGATTTATCAACTGGCAACTAGGAAATGTGCAAAAACAGCTGAGAGTCTTTGATCTGTCTTACTCACTAGAGAGATGGAGTACAGATTAAAGCTATACTCAGTGTTTGCACAAAGATCTAAAGATGAACATCCTTTTGATTCTGCAAGTAAAATTAATGCCTAAGAAAACCACCCCATGACCTTTAGGAGT
Organism: Phoeniculus purpureus; assembly: GCA_028565055.1. Classification (NCBI taxonomy): domain Eukaryota; kingdom Metazoa; phylum Chordata; class Aves; order Bucerotiformes; family Phoeniculidae; genus Phoeniculus; species Phoeniculus purpureus. Next base: position 9,118 of record JAOXOE010031347.1, read on the forward strand.
CCCTTCCACTATTGAGCCTGCCAGGTTAGGCTTAGTGGATGGTAAGCTTGATAGTAGAGGAAATTTTTTCCTGATGTACAAACAATAATGTCTTAACTGCTGTTGGTTAAGACATCAGCTGAGATGTGAAGGGTTGTTGTCCTTGTGGCAGATTCATAACTGTGGAACTACTGAAGGGGTGAATGCACTGGACTTGCATCTGACAGAAGGGGGATTCAGACACTCCATTGTCGGAGAGTAACTGAGAGGCATTGGACACACTTAAGTCTTGGACTTCAGTGCTGTAACTGAGACTTTGAGAAAGTTTAGATATTAATTAAGTGGACTATAAGGTCACAGGTTATGTGTTTAACAGTCAAAGACATCTTGGCCTACACATGAAATGTTTTTGGGGCCACTTCTGTTTCTTTCAGATGAGGCCCTAAATATTGAACTATTAAAACATGCCATCATGTTATTCCAGGCTATTTAAAACTGAATTTCCCCCACCGCTATCCAACAATTGGAAAATTGTTATAGGAAGATTGAGTTTGCACCCATGTGGTGTAAGCTAAAGCCCAGTGATCCTGGTGCTCTCCTGGACTCCAGCCTGATTCAGGGTGTAGGATGTACCACTGCCACTCCAGTCAAGACAGAGGTTCTGTGAGTGCGGAGCACACATGAAGGCAGAACTTTGACAACTCGGGGGTTTTTTAGTGATGGAAATCTGAGCACCCTTAAGTGCAAGCAACTGTCTTAAAGATTACTTTTGTGGACGTTAGGCACCTCATCCTTTCATTTCTGTCGGTGCTTCAGCTTTAGGTCATGAAATTTATCTTCAGAAGACAGCAGTATTCACACCAACTTCCCTGTGGAGGGTGAAGATGTTAAAAATTGCAAGATATATAGATAGTGTGAGAATGGGAGCCATATAAATACTGGTCCACTTTTATGGCCATGAAAGAATATATAATTAGCTTTGTACAAAGCTACAAAGATGATTTTATGAGGTCTCTGTATTTTTAATATTTCAATGCAGATTATATCTTCTGTGGGCCACTCAGTTATACTGTGAAATTTTTGCAAATCTTGTTCATACGTGACTATGAAATACAGTGTGTTAATCAGAAACTGATTATTCATTCATGGGTTTATCTCAAAACTGCTCTAAAGTAAGTTACTTAATTTTCCAGTTTATTTATTCATAATGTCTGGAATACTTAGCAAAAAATGAAAGAAAAATGTTGAAGTACAGCACATTCTTCATTTTGACTTATCTATAGTTTATGCGTGTCAAAACATTAATCTTTAATTGTTGTTTCAAGCAGAGGCTAAGGAAGCTGGAGGAGTACTTGTGGTTAATTAGTGAAATGTGACTTGTTTATGGATGCTAAAAAAACTTTTAATGGCCTGCATGTCAAAGATGCAGATTAATTAATTGTGAATGTGAGATACCTTGTTATTTCTCATGATTCAGAAGTTTAAACTGTAGTCCCAGAATCTTATAGGTATTTGGACATGCAATTTGCTTCTAATTTCAAGGGATTTGCCTTTGTCTCTACTGAAGTATTACATGTTTAGGGACAGCACCCAAAGTCCTTTACCCCATCAGAGCATTTTTCTTATTAGCATCAATCATTTATCAGCGACATACTGTAAAATTAATCTGGACTATTCTTGGTGCGTTTTTCATGTGGTTAATTTGAAATCTGACTTCATTTACCCAGGGAGAAACCATGATTTAGAGGTGATGGGAACTGATAAGTACCAGAGGCAGTGTGAATCGATGAATATTACATTGACCTGATCAATCCGTAACTCAGATAAAAAGCTTATGTCTGCAAGACCCTCACTGAGGGAATCTGGGCTGCACACCAAGATTATGCACTGAAAAAGTTTGTTATTCTTTCACAAAAGGAATCCTGTGACATGTCTGATCCTTAACCTGCAATCTTTGGCCAACCTCAGGCTACACAAAGCTTCGATGTAAGCAAATCTAATAATCAAAGACAAGTCTCAGAGAAGAACCAAGAGTATAACTGTATATTTGGATCCTGCAATTCAATCAGGATTAGACTTTGTATGTGCTAAGAACCAACATGAGTCTGAAATGTTGCCTTCTTGTATTGAAATCAAAGTGAGTTTTGCTACAGAAAATGATGAGAAGTGAAAGGTCTTGGGAATGCTTATGAGGAGAAGAGTGAAAAGAATTTCTAATATGAACTGTCAGACTGAGATACCTTCTGTGAAATCAAAAAATATTACAAGGCTAGAGAAAACAAGAAACCCAGGAAGCCACTGGAAACCACACCATTGTGATCATTTGTGGAGGGAAAAAAGTAAGGCAAGTAGAGTGTAAAGAATGTGTAAAAGGAACGCTGGTTGACACAAGAAAATACCCTCCAGTGATTAAGTCACACAGTATTTACAAAAGCATTCAGCCTTTGGTGGTCTGGTACTACAGTTGCTTAAAATGGGAGTTATAGTAGGAGAAAAAATACTGAGCTCAACAACATTAGCAAAATACAATGGCAGAATATTTTAATTTCTTTATTGTCCTTGAAAAAATGGAGATACCTGAAATTCTGAGGAAAAAAAAGTGAGAATTTTGAATTCCAGTGCAGACCCTGTATAAAGTCTGCACTGTATTAATTCAATACTCAATCTATCTTTTAGTACAGCTTTTGCACCTTCTGAAATGAAGGATTAGTTTGTAGGTTTAATATGGGGAAAAATTGGTTTCTCACACATGCTTAATTTAAGCAGAAATTAATTCTCAAGAATAGGTTGCTGTGAGTTCTGGGGAAGCAAACAGTTCAAGCATCTCTGAAGATAGTCTTTCATGAAATGAAATAGGAATCTAAAATCTGTAGGAAGCCACCTAATTGGGTAAACAAAAATTTATCCTGAAAATCCCCATTGTGGTGCTCAGGAGCTACATGGATATGTTCACGGTGTCTTAGTGTTTCAAAGAAACTCCTTAATATAGGAACAGGATGCTGAACTTCTCTGCAAGCAAAAAAATATGCTTCATGAATGTATTCATGGGTAAAGCCATTATAGTATTTCAAGCCTTTCTTACTGTGGATTAAAAAGCAGGGTGGTGAGGAATTTTGAAGAATTAGTATTTTTACTTCTGTAACTAGTAATATTTAATTTAATATTTTGAAAAGACAGGAATCTATTTCCCCTTTACTTTTTTTTTGCTTTTTAAAATTAAGAGTGAATATTGTTAAATAAATAACATTGGTGAATGTTTTGGTATTTGAAAAATTGGATTTTGATGGAATGATGTCAAAAAGAACTGAAGAGTTCCTGCACTGTACAGTTGCAGACTGAGCCATCGGTTTCCACTACAGTCCTGCAGACTGGAGTTACTGCTGTTTAGATTATATTTATTTGTTAACTCTGACACTAGCATTTGAAAAATTGAGAAAACAGATGTATTTGAAAAGGAAGGGTTGCCCAGGGAGGTGGTTGAGGCCCCATCCATGGAGGTGTTGAAGGCCAGGCTGGATGAGGCTCTGGCCAGCTTGATCTAGGGTGGGATGTCCCTGCTCATGGCAGGGGGATTGGACTAGATGATCGTTCGAGGTCCCTTCCAATCCCTAATGATTCTGTGATTCTATACATGCTAAATACTTTTTGCTGTGTCTCCAGTACTCCACAGAAGAACACAATTTCCTGTCTTTGTCCGCTGTTCCAAGCTCATGAAGGGTTCTAGTAGTCTGTAATCCTCCTGTTACCTTCTCCCTTCAAATCTTCTTAGAAAATGTGTTATTTATTTCAGTGAGAGACAGACAGATGTCAGTCTTGGCTCTGGAGAGAGTAGAGAACAGAGGAAAGACCGGGTCTTAGTTCACTACAAAATTTGTAGTTTTAGTTGAGCTAAAACTACAACTTTTTCAGAGCTATTTACTATAGAAATTGACCCTATACTTTCCCTATGATAGACCGTTATAGACCTCCTTATGGAAATAAACTTAGATATTATTTTATTAATACTGTTTACAATTTATTACAACAGACTCTTGATAGAAGAAAGACTATCTCCTTTTTAGATCTATGGAAACTCAGTTATATGCAAGTTTACATCTTGCATGGCCAGGGCTAAAAATTGGTTGCCAGGAAGACTTAGTGACAGTTCCTCTGGCCCACAAAGTGTTAATGGCAGTGCTTAGTTATTTAAACATCCAGGCAATATTAGCTACTAACACCAATGTCAGCCTTTCTGCTGATGGACTTGTTGCCTTGTATTGTGCAAGGAAAAGAAAAGATTTGCACTGACATAATTGTCAACATCTCAGAGACCTTAATTTTTGAGTGAATACAACAACTTTAGGAAAACTGGACCTGCACATATTGATTAGGACTAACTGATGGCTTTTTCTTTACCATTGTATATCCTGAGTGGTTCTAGGTTGCTTTTACAACAAAGGGTTTGGGGATCTTCAGTTTGTTCCCTTGACACGGTGTGTGGTTTGGGAATGCATATCCAGCCCTACAGCATTCCTATTTGTGTGCAGCAGCGTTTGTCTAGGCTAGCTCTACTGGCCTATGGTGTTTCATGCTGACCCACAATTATTTGCAAGAGAACACCATGGACAGGGAATGGAGAAAAAGATACAGGCAATTGACAACCAATTTCACGAGAGGCAGTCTTAAAAGCAAGCAGACGATAAGAAAAGATGTTAAATGAAAGAAAGGACTTCTTTTGAAAAGCACAGATCAGAACAGAGAATCAAGGTCGTGGTCTAAGTCTATAGAGCCTTTAAAGTATTATAAAGGCTCTTTACCAGGTCTACAAAGAAAGGTGTGCAAAGCACAGCAAACTCTTTCCACAAAGGCATGTTTACACTGTCTTAAAACTGCTAAGAAGAGGCTTTCTGAGCTTGCTGATGAATGCACCGCTATCTTGCTTTTCTCTTTCCAAGATAAACGTCTCTTGAAAGACACAGGAGTAAAAAGATTATTCTGTAATAAAAGCAGTCTCCGCAAAGCCCATTTTAAGGGCAGAAAACAGAACAATTACTGGATGCACCTTTTATTTTGGTACTTTTGAGAAGAGCTATGGGCACTATAACCTAGAGTGCCAGTGTTCAACTTCTAAAGGTTTGTGCCCATGTTTTTATACACTGATTCAGCTATAAGAAAGGTAGTGTTAGATGGTGAAACACTAACTCTAAATCCATGTGGCAGCAGTATCTCTTCTGCTAAAGGCTTACTACTAGAACACATATCAGTAATTGCAAACGGGAAGAATACCCACAGAAATCCTTAGTTTGATGCAAACACCTGAGGACTGATCCCAGATGCTCAGCAAAGTCTTGTGAAGAGGCGATCTCTTAGACATGCACAAGTGAAGTAGTGAAGTGTTCTATGGGGTGTTACTAAGGTGAGGTGACTATCCACCTAGAGCTTGGTCTGGCATTGTGTGTCACGTGCATAGAACATTTCAACTAAAAGTAACTAGTCAGTTCCCACACCCAGATATTCCTGAAAATATCTGCTTGTTCTCAGAAATTCCTGGGTCATACATTTCTTTCTGAAGCAGCTGAAACAGAACTTTTCTATGTCTTCTACCATAATTACAAACATTTCATTAAAGAGCCATTTTGGAAGCCTGTATTGAAGAATCCTGTCTGCAAGTGTGGAATAATATTGGCTATTCTAAATCATCCTGTCTCTCCTTCCAGAGGATTTCTATTCGACCTTGAGTATTACAGGTTCACCTTTAAATAGTGCATGAATATTCAGCAATTCTTAAGCTGCAATCAATTTATTTTCTGTTTGCCAGCAAATTAAATGTAGTTTGAAGACTCAAGACACACATTGTAAGTGCAATAAATTTATAATTGACATAGCAGGTTTTCTCATTCGTGCTTCGGCTTGTGAGTTCGTAGCATGAACTGTGAAACCTTGCCCAGTTGGAAACGCGGAGTAACCAACGTAGGAACCAAGCAGAATGTGGAGGTGGGTCCCTGAATTGCTCTAGTGGCAGCAAGGTCTGATCCCAGACCTTCACTGGACTCTAGGCTGTGTGTATGGTGTGTAAACGGATTTGCACAGATAAGATTTAACTTGATATTTATCGCAGCAATAGAGGATTAGAAACCAACTTCTTGTTGGTATAGCATCATGAGAAACTGAAGCGTTCTCTACTGAGTGTAAGAGCTGCTCAGCAGAAACTAAAACATCAACGTGATATCAATATTATTCTCATCTTAAAGCCAAAACACAGCGCTATACAATTTACTGGGAAGAAAATTATTCTAGCCAAAACAAAGACAGTAAGTCCAGTAAGACTGGGCACCAATTGGATTTTACTTGTGTAAAGACAAGTTTAACTTACTTGAATTAAACATCAGAATGGAAGGATAACTGCATGAGATGTTTGTGCAAATCATAAGCTAGGTTTGGGGTGTTTCTTAATGTAAGACAACTGGAGAACACCTATTTCAACAGTGAGTTTTGCTTCCAAGTAAATCAAATCAGCTCGTTCAGATATGAGATTGCTCAAAGTTTACATCACCAAAAATGTCAATGAAATGTGACTTAAAGAGATCATGGGCAATTCACATCTGTAATTTCCTTAATATCATTTTCTGAATGTAGCAAAATAAATTCATATCAACAAGGTGAATTTGTGTTGAGGGAATATAGTATCATTTTCTGTATGACAGAAAATATAGGGCAATGAAGGGCACAACTGCAATTCTATGTGCTGCCTTTGAATAATCAAGTGGTCTTGATTTTCTCTGTCTTGACGTTGTTGCTTGTGTTTAATTTTGAATCAAATTTTGCCAGAATAATAGCTTTTTAAGTAAAATAAAACTGTAAAATCTCACGTGAGGAAATACAGTATTAAAATTCTACCCAAAAGGGAAGCTGCTTGAACTACTTGTTGTAGGTGTCTGGTGTCATAAAAAGTAAGGATAAGAAATGAAGGACACCTTATTTCTTGTCTAGATCTGTCCAGTCACATTCCTAAAACCTTTAATTCTTTGACATTAAAGCCACAAAAATCTCTGCTCTTATCTACATTATCTCTGAAGATTGCTGGAGAAATGAAGGCATTTGCTAGAACAGGGTCCCACTGCATATGCACAAGGCAGTTTCATTAATTTCCCTGTTTTCAGTGTAGAAATGATGGTGCTCTGATTGTGTTGTCTTGTTATAGTTACGTTCCACTACGCAGCCATAATTTCCTTTGAATGTATTCCAGCCAGTACCTTGACTAAAACAGAGGGAGAATATATGTATCTGAAGGAAAAGCGGGGTTGTATTGTGTATGTAATGAAGCTGCTGTGCAAGTAACTTTAATTCTGGTGCTCTCTGGAGCCTGATAGGTTACCCTCAAAACAAGTTAATAATATTCAGAAATGGGTGTAAATTTTTCCTCTAAAGAAGTAAAATTCAAGTGATCATAAACTGAAAATATATTCCCTTTTCCAGATAGTGAAAAAAATCTTTATCAACCAGAATTTTTTTTAATAGACTGCTGTACCCTCACACAGACATGCATTTGCATTACCTGTCTTTTCTTAAAATCAATAATTTAAATTACAGTCTTCTAGAGTAGAAACTGAAAGCAAGTTTTGTGGCGATTCTACGTAGTAGTCATCAGTGACAAGCTGTCAATCATAGTGAACTGAAATCTGCAGCTTTCTCTTTGAAGTGCTGGTTAGGTTTCAATACAACTGCAGTCTCCAAATTTCACTTGGAATATTGTGAGAACTAAAAGAAACACAAGTGATCGCATAAAACAGCAAGCAGATAAATTGGACTTTGCTGCCGTCTTGCGTGACAAATTCCAATAGTAAGAAGCCGAAAAAAACCCAAACCAGTCCATTCCAGTTCAACATTGCAGAACAAAACAATTTTCCTCTTTTCATTTGAAAATGAAATTGTCGTTTAGAATTACCACATTAAGTATGTCCACTTAAAGAAAATTAAAAATATGTTTACTTACTTGGAATAACTTCCCTGACTACCAGCCCATGCTGCCTTGCTGTCCTAGCAGGAACACTTAGCTGTGTTTACTTGGGCACTGTGCTGGTTGACTTTTACCATCAACTTGAACTGCAGTCAGGACCAAGATCAGCTCCGGTCGGACAGTGCAGGGCAAAGCTGCCCGCCAGAGAGAGCTGGTTCTGTGTCCAGACTACAGCACTACTGCAACTAGTGCATTGTTTAGAGCTACCTGGGACAAATGTCACCATTCTCCACATTTGGATACAAAGCTGAACTTGAGTTTTGTAGCAAAAGGTATTGCAGGAAGTGGCAAGAGGTCAAACTCTTCTTACTGAGGTGGTTATAGACACTCTATGCAGAGCTTCTTGTTTTACAAAGCTGTTAGGAGATTTGGGTCTAAATTAAAATTATGGTCCATTCTCCAAAAACTTATTTTGATTCCGTAAGGTACCAGAATAAAGAGCCTTTTGGCTCAATGTCCTGTCTTTGTCAGAAGCTTTCAGAAGATGCCTGAAACTAGCCACCTCCAAAGAAGGAAGAATAGCTACTGTTTGTTTCGCTGTCGTCGTTTATATTCCTCTGGGGTTAGTGATGAATGATCTGTTACACTTCCCATTCTCCATGCTCACCATGGGTTTGAGACACCTCTGTCATATCCCCTCCAGTCATCTTTTTGCAGGGGAGAGAGTTCGTCATTGCATAGGTACAGTTACATCAGAAAGGCTGCAGTGGATATAAGGTGGATAAATACAACCACGAAATAGGCTCAAATTACATTCATTCTAACAAATGGCAATGTGCATTGACATGACAGCTACTTGTCTTTGAGAATGAAGCAGACTCGTTCTAGACATAAAATTGTTTAACTCAGGATATGCATTAGAAATACAGACCTTGCAGCTTAACGGTACTCTCAGCAGTCTTCTAAATGTGGGTATTTTATCAAAAATACGGTCATGTTAAGCTGTGTCAGTTAGAAAAGCTGATGGAATTGCTTATGGTGATAGAAAAAAATAATTACAAAGTCATCTGTGTTTGTTTTAGTCGTTGCTAGGATCGTCCGTGTGCCGCCTTCACTACTCAGGGCAAGAAAACCACGTCTGCTCTGTTGTTGCTATACTGAAATTATTTCCTCATCTCTTATGACTGCTTGTCATGTTTGATGGCTTTTCTCACAGCTCTTCTCACAGGCTCTTATTATTAGGAGAGAATCTCAGTTTTCATTAAAACAAAACTGAAACCCTACAGCCTTCTTGACAGCAGAGAAAACCTGCAAGTGTACTTCAAACGCTTTTAAAACAAGCCTAATGTAATGCCCATCTAGAGCAAACACCACGATTTTGTGAGTGCTGACCAACCGGTATTGAACAGGTAGAAATTCTTCAGAAGTTAGAAATATAAACTGAAGACACTGCTGTGAATAGTGGTATATAAGCATCTCGCATTTTCACAGCTGGAAACTTGAGTATACTCTAAATGACACACTTTACAATTAAATCATCCTTTGAGCACCCTTCTAGCTGCCTCTTAGATCTTCAGTGTGAAGCAAAAACTTGCATTCTGCTTGAAAAAGGAATAAAGCTAGGAGAGACGACTAAAGTTAAGATTTGGTTGTGAAAAGAAATTCAGATAAGTAAGTTGAGACTCTCTCCCCTAATCTTGGTACAAATGCTGTTTAATACGATGCCAACAACATTCAATTAACATTGTCTGTACAAGATGCTACAAACATATTTTATGAGGTCACACTCACTTAAAATACTAGAGGCATAATTATGAGCCAGGTGCTACAAAACTAAGTGGAAGAATACATTTTTCTCACAAATATTCAAAAAGGCATCAAGAAAATCCCATCTGCTGTGTGATCCAACTAATTTTACTTTATACCAGCCTTCCTGTTGAAAGAACCACTCCAGATAAGAAAGTATCTGTTGCAGTCTTTCATTTGAAGCACTGGGTTTTGAGAAATGGTAAATGAGTTACAAGGATGTGCTGCCCTGCTCTTCTGGGAATTTATACTTGAACTATTTAGCTGATTCATGGGGGTTTAGTGAGGTTTTATAGCAAGTATAGAAATACCCACTGGTTCTATGAATCATTTAGCTCTATTTACTCCATATTGGAAATATTGATGCAACCTTATAATGCAGTAACATTTACATTTTATCTACATATAATAAGAACAATCCTCACGTATCTGTCACAGCAGTAACAAAATAGTTTTGAAACTTTTCCATGAAACCATTTGTGGTAACAAGTCAAATTTGATAAATACTAAATTTCTGAAGATCTTGGGGACACACACACTGGAGATGTTTTGTATTTGCATCAACTGCATAAAGGAAGTATTTCCCAATCTCTGTGATTAATGCACTGCTGTGCTGTGTGTAAGATAAATAACTTTTACTATTGGCCAGTTGAATGCATGTTACTTCCTTTGCAATTGATCATTATGGAATGTTTCTAATTAAAAAAAAAGGAAAAAATAAAAGAATATGTTAAAAGAAAGAAAAGTTGTGGCAAAATAAGGACAGATGCTACTTAAACAGCAGAATTTTTACTAATCTACAATGATCACAGGGCTGAGGCATCTTCTTTGTGAAGACAGGCTGAAGGAATTGGGTCTGTTCAGCCTGGAGAAGAGGACCTTAGAGCAGCCCTGCAGTACCTGAAGGGGGCTTATAGAAAGACTGGAGTGGGAATTTTTACAAGGAACTCTGGTGGTAGGGCAAAAGGAGAAAGGTTTCAAGCTAAAGGAGAGGAGATTTAGATTAGATCTTAGAATGAAAATCCTTGCTATGAAGGTGCTGAGACACTGGAGCAGATTGCCCAGGGAGGTGTAATTGCTCTATCCCCGGAAATGTTCAGGTTGGATGGGTCTCTGGGAAACTTGATCTGGTGAGAGGTGTCCCTGCCTATGGTAGGGGAATTGGAACTAGATGATCTCTAAGGTCCATGTCGAGCAACAAAGCAATGGTTTCATTGTACAATTTTATGATTCTATGACTGGAAGGGGAGGAAAGGGTTGCATTTACCAACATAAGTTTGGTGAGGGATTGAGCAGGATCACGTTTGCTGTGCTAGAATTCAACTTCTGAACACATACTGGTTTTGCCCATGGCCAGACTGATCTCCATGTTGCTAACAGTAGCTTATTCTTACTGTTAATGCCTTCAGAAATTCCAGAGCTATTGATACACACAAATTTTACTCTACAATAAATGTATCTACATATCACAGGACGTAGCAATTCCGAATGCATAGACTTCCATAGTTCACAAATCAAACTCTCTTAAAAGACAAACTGTTCACATATGTTCTTCTTAACATATGCCCCATAAAAACAATTTAAATAGTGTCTTTCTTTGACTATTTCATAACACAATCTCCCTTTCCTTCTCTCCGCTAAAATTCTCGTGATTACTGGATCATCTGTTGAAGCAATTATTTATATGGAATGAGGCTATAACATTTTTCTTTTGGCCTGTCTCCAGGGTATTTGATTTAGTCACCTCACTTCCTGTATTTCTCTTCTTGGAAATCAAAGATCAGGAAAAAAACCAACATTTTCACTACATCCCAAAGAACATCTTATCTTTGATCCTTTTCTGTGTATTTTTTCCTGTTCTAATTTTACTGGGTTTTGTCTTGTATTCCAGGGAATTTGAACTCAAACAAGAAAGAAAAAGTCCTCATATGCCCTTTTAAGAATGCATCATACCCACATGTGAAGCAGATACATTGGAGTATGTAGATATATGATATTAGTCTCTCCAGGGATACGCACTGCTTTTTCTTTTGAGTAGGAACTTAAAAGGCTCAAATCCCAGTACTTTACCAACAAAGAGTAAAAATAAGTTTTCTTAAGTAAAAGATTTGATGATTGGGACTGAGTACAAAAAAGGGTGAAAAAATTAATGGACAATGTTAAAGCTTTGTAATGGAGTCTCAAAACTGCTTGTAGGAATTTCCATTGGGAACGCTTCTTTACACAAGAATGGAATTCTAATGACAAGAGAATCCCCGCCTCACATGAGCTCTAACACTTGTAAGAACAGACAGCTTGTCGGCTACACTAGCCAAAGCTGGAAATGTAAAAAATCAGGGAAAGCATCACAGGTGACGGGTCTTGAACTGACACAGAACCTGCGCAGCAGGTTTTGGTGAGTGGATTCATTGTTTGTTAAATGTGTGCCTGGTTGGGCATGCATGCTTTTTCTCCATAATTTAAAGTGTAGAACTAGATAAATATTCAGCCTCCTACTTTAGAAATCCTTATGCAAAACTAGAAGTCCTGCAAGCTTCACAGACCAATTGTATGCTAGTACAATATAATAGAAAATAAATTACTCAGCAGCAGTGGGCTAATGAAGTGTGTTCACAAAACACTCAGGGCTTTTTTTTGGAAGGCTCCCTATGGTCACCCAGGTCAGTGAGGAGGAAGAAGATAGGAAGACATGACTAAACAGCCATTGCATTTTGGTTTGTGGTGAGAGGAGATACTGTGCCTTTGGAGACCTCAGCAGTTAATGGTGGAGAAGAATGTCTGCAAACTGTGGAGGAGAGTGTGTGTAACCAGGGGATGGATCATGAAAGAGATTGTGAGTGACTTCTACAGAAATCTGTGATGGAATAGTTTGTAGCTGGGAGATCCATAAGCTGCGAGATCCTCTCACACCTGTTGATGAAGTTCTTGAAAGACTGTATGCTGAGGGAGGAACACTGCTGCCACAGGAAAGGGCTGCTAGGGGTTTCTCCCCTGAGATAGCAAAGCTGAGCCTGGGAAGGTGCTTATAAGAACTGACTGTTTCTCTCTCTGTAATTGGTGATGGGGTTTTCTTGCTTAAATGAAATTAATTTTCTTTTCCCCAAGTTGGGTCTGTATTTTGCCTGTGACCATGATTGATGGGTAAGCCCTCGCTATCCATTGGCTTGGCCCTCAAGCTTTTTGTTTTAATGTTTTCCTGCTCTGAGGGTAGGCTTGTGTGAGACAGCTGCAAGGCACTGAGTTTAAACCACAGTGCTTGGTTGTGCTGATCAAGCAAGAAATTTGTAAAACACAACAAATCACCTACTTCTTTATCAACATTCTATGCATGTTCTGCAGAGTTATCTGTACTTAAGCATGCTTATTCCAGTCTGGTAAGTCACAGGCACCCAATAATGAAATATCCTAATTTCTGATAAGAGCAGACAGTTGTCTAACAAAGACAGTAAAATATGAATCTGTAATTCATTTTTGTCTCCAGCAGTCAAAACTGTGAGGAACCTGTCCAGCACAACAGATAGAATAATTTAGAAAAATTCTGAACATTCACATTAATTCTCTCCTTTTTAGTCCTCTTCCTCCAGCTGTTATATTTGTTACTCAACTGCTATGCACACAGCTTCTTCCTTCATTAGTGATCTGTGGTTTACGTCTTCAATTTCAAAGGAGAAATGTAATTGTTATTTGAAGTAGCATAGTTTGATATAAATATTACACTTTTCAGAGCACTGAGAGAAGCTTTTGTTTGCAGAGCCCCCAAGTACCCATTTGTGAGTAACACAAATTTGTCATTTCTCTGTCTGGAGTGTGAAATGGGAAATGAGGTTAATCTCCTACCAGGAAAGCTTTGCATTGGTATTTCAGCATCACAAATCTCAGGTGTAAATAAGTGTTACTCTAAGTACTTTAACAATGCACATTGAAACAGACAAATGCCAAAATAGGTGGTTTCTATTCTCACATCTTTGTTAAATAGAAACCTGGCTTATTTCTTACATTGCACATAAGAGCTCTTAAATTCGATGCATTCTTGTCAAGCTCTGTTTGCATACAGAAGAAAATCCACCAAAGAGGAGCATTTCAGGTCTGTAAGATCACAGATGTGAAGGGAATGAAAAGAGGGAAACCTATGCTGGATGAGTGTTTTATGTCCATATCTACATACAGAAATTTATTTGCCATCAGTAATGGTGCTTAACTTAAAGCTATATCTTCTTTTCTGTTGGAAGAGGGCATCCAAAATAACAAAAGATCGTATAAGAAAGACAGGACATAGGGCAGACTACTGAATGAAAGTGGCAAAGTAGCACAGTTATAATAAACTAGCTAGGAATTATTATATTGATAGCAGTTTATCTAATCTTTTGATGGCTGTCACTGACGATGAGTTCCTATTATACCTAAAATTAAATATCTCTATTTGACTTGCCTCTGTTTGCCTAGTGTCAACTTAGAGGTTTCAGTCATAGGAGAGTTTGTTTTAATTTCTTATATGAAATTAAGCTGGGAGTTAAGAACTTTTCATTTAAGCTTCATATTTAATTTTGTTGCTTCTTATGAGCTGGCAGAAAGCACTGTGATGATTTTCTAGCATGTTGATCACACTTGGGGACCTTCTTTTATAGCAAAAGCTCTACAAAACACCCCGAGGCATGAAGAACAGTATTTTCTTCAGAATGTTTAATATGTCTCTTAGATGTTTCTCCTCTTCTCTACTGAACAATGATTCCCTTCGTATTCTAAAAATAATCTTTATGGTTACTTTTATTATGCAAATACAGCAAGCTCAGAAATTCGTCATTGTTTGTGGCTTAACCAAACAGCACTGTCTTACCTGTGTGTTTTTTGACACGGTCAGTGTTTGTGCACCTTCAGCTATGGCGATTCGTGATGATGTTTATGTTGTCAGTTGTAATTGTTTTAATGCACAGCTTTTAAAGTGTTTCAGATGAGGTCTTGAATTCAAATGAATAGATTGTTCAGCATAAACTTGCTTATAAATTTATGGAAAATGAAACATATATATTAAATTATGAAAACCTATAGCCTCTACCAGTTGAAATATGAAATGTAAAGTATGTGTTTGCATTAGTGAGCTTGGCAAATGGTATTGATTTCTTGTGCTCACCTGGTTTTGTTGCTTTGGCAGCAAATGCTCACTGCATGATGCAACTCATTTATTTTTCTTTCTGAGAGTCCATAAGTTTTTCTACATTAATAACTCTACAAAGATGATTACAACTCTTTTCTTTTTACTTCTTAACTCTCAGTCTGAGAGTGTAAAGGCAAATTCAACTGAAAGCTAGTGGAGGGGACCTGAAATTCTTTCACAGTTAGTTATCACAGTCTTTCCCAGTATGACCCCAATCATGCAAAGGCTGCAATGAATTTGCCACATCAAGTAAGCTAAAAATACAACACTTTATGTTGCCAAGAACCATGCATAGAAGACTTTGACAGATGTCATACTGCTCAGTGTCCTGAAATCATTACTTTATGCTCTAGAAAGAAAGGCTAGATTATATCTCATGTGTTTCTCTGGAGGGGCACTACTCCACATATGCATCTATCACTGGCATTGTTACGCTAGGTCTTCTGACTCTAGAGGTGACACGTGAGCAATATAGTTTCATCCTATTACATCCTTGAAGCCTTTTATTAGTGTCTGTGCTCCTCAGGAGCCTCTAGAATCTGAGCCTCTAGAATCTGATGCTGTTGAAGAAGCTGTAAGGAAGCTTAGGGGAAGAACTGGCCCAACAGGCACAACTTCAGCGAGGCTTTAGAGTGAAATAATGCTGAAAAACTTCCAAGAAGTTACTAGCCTGAGACCTCTATGTTTGATGGAAAAAGTATCTACAGCAATAAGTAAAACTCTTGATGCTACAAGGACAGTAACTTGACCACTGAAAAGTAGAGGAGTTGTGCCATGTACCCAAAACGTACTCTCTGGCAATCATTAAGGCATGCTGACATTATACAGCAAAGAACTTGTTGCTTCCAAGAAGACCACAAAATGTAGAAGTTACAGCAGGATAGATTTTTCACAGCTGCATGCAGAAACTGAGTGCTGCAGCCACGCTTGTCCAAGTTAAGGCAAAATCCATTTCAGAAAGAGCTGAGAGTCCTGATACAGAGCAATTTGCAAGGTACAAATTGCAGCAGACTAACTAGGAACACCTAGAGACATTCTCCAGTAAGTGACAATAGGGAGAAAAGGAGAAAGGGTAGAAAGTGGAAGACAAAGTAATTGTAGAGCCTAAATTTTTGCCAAGTGCAAATAAACTAAAGAGGTTTGTTGAAGGAAAGTTTTCCAAGGCAGTCTCTGCTTTCTGTGTTAGGAGTTTTTCCTCTTTGAAATTGGTCACTTTGGGCTGTAAATTCACACTTAAAGTATGGTGCAAGTAATTGTTGTTGAAGGAACACTGGCAACTACCAGAATCACACCACATCAAGACTGCTGACAGAAGCACACTACTTCCTTCCTTTTCAGCATCAGTCGTTGGATTAGAGCCCATGCAGATAGACATGAATATGTATTGTAGTAGTTTACTTGATAAAACAACAACAGTCTACAACAAATATAAATCAAGAAAAAACAGTGCAGGTAAATAGACTTTAGGTGGTTGTGATCTATGCAAACTATTTGAGTTCCTATTGCCTGCTTCATGTGCCTCTACAGGCATGTGCAGAAGGATGGAGGCAGAAACCGATGAGGTTAATGCTCCTTCAGCTTGAATAATGAATAAAACAATGTTTGAAACTACTCCATTTTTACTAGATTCTGAATCCTTAGTAGAGTTAAGTCTGCTTTTTTTAGGGAAAGAGAGTGGATCCCAGAAGTAACATAATCATTCAGTGTGTGAGTCTCCCCATGCTGTCAGAAATGCTTCCATTTCTTGTGACTTATAGTCTACATCAACACTATAGCTAATATAGCTTTGGGCTTGGAAATGCTCTCATATCTCTTGTGTGAGAAATATGTACAGAAGTTTCACTGATTTCCTTGCAACTGTGCTTTGGAGTGCTGTTATCATGCAGTTGTTTGCAAACACAGTTTGGGGGGTCTAATTTCACAGTAGAATAAATAATTAACCTGATTATTTCACCACCATCTTCCTGTATTTGAACACTTTTCTAAGGTGTGATAACATGTAGAGTATAAGCTGCTTGTATCATACTTCATGGTAATGAAGACTTGATGTTTGCTGTTCAGACACAATAATCCCCTGTAGCAGAATTAATATTTAACGGAGTGTTCCTGTTAAATTATACATGTATGTTACCCATGCATCAGCAGGGATTCCCGTGCATCAGCAGTTCTATAGGTCACTGCAAATAAGCATCAAAAAAAACCATGCAGTCTACCACACGCACACTCGTAACTCTAAGTGACAATAACTATCTGTGAGTTGTACAGAACATTGTTCCCCACCTTGAGTGTGTCCCGTGGCATGTCGTATTAAAGCCCAGCACATAACTCTGAAGGTCATGTTCTAACATGCCAACGTGACACTGTGAAAAGGAACTTCCCATCATTAATTGCATAAGCTTAAAGAATATGCACAGCATGACGTAGCATGATGATTAAACTCAGAAAACAAGCAAGAAAAGGCCTTTTGTAATTTCTCTGTTGTTTAGAGTAGCAGTATAGGTTTTCCAAACTCCATGGCTTCAGGATACTTCAGATTCTATGACCAAGGGTGCTTTTTGGTGAAGATTTCTTGGTATGTAGACAGAGAATTCTAAGTTTAGAAGTAGAGAGCTCTTCATAGAATGCTTTATTTAAATGTCAAGAGGGTATCTGAGGATATTCTGAGAAAAGTAGCACTAAAGTGTATAGTTGGTCAAGAAATGTAAAGGCTTTGGAGGGATATTAGAAATTAAGTAAAGCTTTTTTTTTTTTTAAATTGCCTTCTTATATTACCTTTTCTTTTAGTCTTCTATTCTAAAAAAGGCTGATCTAATCCTTTTCATTTTATAATCATACATGTTTGGCTTCCTGGCTTCCCTTTGATCTGGGATGCAATTTAATTTTTTGACCTTCTGAGACATTTGTGTTCTCACAATTCTTGTTTGTTAAAGGTTTGGTTTAAATGCATGTTCTAAGGAAGGTGTCTGAATCTCAGAGTCTTTTGTGTTTAGAAAGATTCAAAGCACTGTAAACTGTCTCTCTTTCTTTCAAAGTGCAGTGTGTAACGGGTTGAGACTGTGGCCATCTGTCATTTAATACCTGCCAAGTGTCAGCTGCAACTGTGGGACTGGCTCAGTAACCTTCAGTTCAGTACCTGCTGCGGATGGCTTCGCAGCCATATCTGAAGTCAGAGTAGGGGCTCATTGTCATGAAATGCAGGCGGGATGAAACACAGCATCTTTCAGAAAACCCTTTTTCTCTGCATTATCATTACAGAGAGGCCCAGAAAGGTCAAGGATCAAAATCTTCATTAAAATGTTTCTGAGTACATGAAGCCCTATGCTGGCCACTCATATGCATGCTTACACTGTCAGAGCTGGCAATGAGCTGCACAGGAGCTCTTTTGCTCCTTTCTCAGACTGCAGGCACAGTTCAGTTGGCACCACAAACTTTTTCATTGCCCAGTCATAAAAATATCTTATTTCAGCTTGCAAAATAGGTTGTAAAGGTTTTTATCACACAGTATCTCAAGGTAGGCAGCTCTTGTGATAATGTGATATATTTGGTCACTCAAAACAAATGTCTGTGTACTCCAGAAAGTTCCTGCTGATAGCATTGACAGTATATTTTACAGCTATTTTTCTTTAATGTTCATTTATCAGGTAAAAGCATTTAAACTGTAGCAAAGAGCACTCACAAATGCTAGTCTTGACAAATAATGGTGAGGTGATTTGAATAGCTGTATTTGGTTTGTGGGGCAAGGTTTGGTATCAGAGGGGCTACAGGAGTGGCTTCTGTGAAAAGCTGCTAGAAGATTCCCCTGTGTCCAAAAGACTCAAAGCCAACCAGATCCAAGATGGACCCACTGCTGGCCAAGGCCAAGCAATGGTGGTAGCACTGCTGTGATTACATATTTAAGGAGTGAAAAAACAGTGCAATGGTAACTCCAACTGGACTGAGGATTCAGAATATGTGAGAGGAACAGATATATGCTGCAAGGTCAGTGAAGAAGGCAGAGATGTTTCAGGTGCCAGAGCAGAGATTCCCATACAGCCTGTGGTGAAGGCCATGGTGAGGCAGGCTGTCCCCCTGCAGCCTGTGGAGTCCATAGATGTCCATGGAGCTGCAGATATCCACCTGCAGCTTGTGGAAGACCCCTTGCTAGAGCAGGTGTATGACAGAAAGATGCTGTGACTCCATGAGAAGCAGCAGGTTCCTGGCAGGAGCTGAGGACCCATGGAGGCAGAAGTCCATTATGAACAGTTTTGCTGGCAGGATTTGTGACCACATAGACAACCCACTCTGGAGCAGTCTGTTCCTGAAGCACTCCATGGAAGTAATCCATGGTGAAGCAGTTTGTGAAGAACTGCAGCCTGCTGCAAAGGACTCACATTAGAGGAGTTCGTGGAGGACTTTGCCCTGTGGAAGGAGACCTCCCCCAGAGGACTAAGAAGTGGCAGAACCAATATGTGATGACTGCATTCTTCTGTGCCACTGCAGGGAAGGATGCGAAGAAATTGGTATGAAAGTTAAGTCCAGAAAGAAGGGGTCAGAGAAAGCTCTTTAAGATGTATGTTCATTTCTAATAATCCTGCTCTGATTTGATTGATACTATATTGATATTTTCTTCCAAAGTCAAGTCTGCTTTTCCCCATAAGGGTAATGGCTGAACTATCTCTCCCTGGCCTTATCCTCATCCATGAACCCTTTCTTGCATTTTCTTTCCCCTCTAAGCTTTGTGAATGAAGTGACAGAGTGGCTTTGGTAGGCGTCTGGTGTCCAGCCAAGGTCAACTCCCCACGACTGCACTAAGGTTGGACTTCTCTCCATTACTTTCTCTTCAATATGATGGCTTAAAAATTCTTTGCACGTGTCCTGTTCACCTTGTGAAAGGTTTTGACTCGGTTAATGTTCTTAGAGTGGCTAGCAACTGTAAAAAAACAACATCTAGGACGTGAAAATCTGTCTTCATGCCACTGTTGTTCTCTTTCAGATTTTATTGCTCCAACCCATAGGTTAAATAAGAATGAATATTCACCTCTTAACAAGAAACCTCTTATTGTTCTGCTCTTATCCTGAGTCAGAGTGGGTTTACACCGATAGTCCCAAGATCTAGTTTCTAAGCAGCTTGTGGAATAAACCTCTCCATTCTGCTACTGAAATACCCTTTCCATAATCCAGTCAAATGGGAAGAAGAGTGAAATATCATGACTTAGCTTCTTTAGTTTTCTGAAATAAATGTAGCTTCCAACAAGGTCTGAGTGCCAGACAGAAGAGGTAAATTGTAGAAAAAAGTTATGATGCAGATTTTAGCTGAAAAAATAGCAATACCTTGAAATCTATTTTATATGACTTTTGCTTCTTTGCTAATTTTAGTATCAGCTAATAGTTACAATGAGGTCTGGAAGGTTAGCTGGAGTGCTAGAAATTGGCTAGGTGTCTGAAGTTTGAATAGCAGCATTTTAAGTCCCTGATCTCAAGTTAGATGCCAGGGACTGGGATACCTAATTGACCTAAATGGATGCGACTAATATACCCACATTATTTCATCCTGTGAGAATCTTGCCTTGTAACTTAATGAAGTGTTTAACTTCAGAATTTTGTTGGCCCATAAACATGTAAATGATGACAGACTGATCTTTAGGAAAGTGTTAGCTCTGATCAGGAAAATTTAATAAAAATGTCTTCTGGGAATAGTTACTATGTAGTCTTGTTCAGGGCTACAACTTCTAATAATTCCTACCAGGCTTGAGGAACATGTTTCTTTTTTATATGGCCAGCATCATTTAATACTCTTATCTTTGTATCTATCTGTATATACACATATATATAGGCGCTATATATATATACACACAGTATAGACGTAGTATATCTATTTATAGATATACATCTATATCTATGGTGTGTACTACAAATTCACAGAAATATGGTAAGTGCAGTAAGTTGAATTCAAACAAATTGCTGTAGAAGTGCATCATTCAGGTTAGATATAAATAGTCCTTCAGCATTATTAATACATGTTGAATTGTCTGGTTTTCAGTTTCCCAATTTGCATTTCTCTCAAATGTTGGTAAAATGCACGTGAAGTGCACCTTTTGAAAGAATGAGGTCTTTGTTCTGTAAAATGGGGTGTTTCTTGGGGTAAATGATTGGGAGTAATGCAAATTAACCTATCTGTAAGAGTTTGAGTCAAAGCCTAATGAAATTAAGGTTTTATATATAGCTTTACATTCTGTGTAGGAATGTATTAGGAACTAGTTTATCTATTTAACCTTTTGTCATTCAAGCCTATGAGGTGCAGAGGGGTGAAGCAGTTAGAAATCATGGACTCCCCAATTCTTTCTTCTGCTTTTGTTACTAATATCTGTATATTGGGTTTAATAAAATTTGTCATGAGGTTAAAATCTTAAGAACAATTCTTCTAGGTGTGTTGAATAGTATTTAGTGGTATGAATAAAGGAGAAGGGCTTCCATGGGTAGGATAATCTCAGTCCTAGACTGTGCTGTTCAATCACTCTACAAAAGAAAAGATTTGCCTTTCAATTAATGATTTATTTTGGCGATAAGTAAGATGCTTCAAACAAGTCTTCCTCTCAATTGAAAGGTAGGTCTCTTATCTACTTTAGAGAGTGTTATAAGGTAGCCACTATTTCCTGTGACTAAAGAAATTACAGCATCTAGAAGTGCTAAAATGTGTCTAAACTATCTCTGTGTCTGTGATATATATATAGCATCAAATACATTTTATTGTCTTAGTAATATAAATTAGTACAATGAATTAATTAAAATCCACTGAATCAGAACGCTTGGATGAAAGGAGGGCAGGATTATCTAACTCATTGCCCCAGTTTGTAGCATTATTATAAAAGGTACCTGCATAAACACAGCACTGAACAAAGTTTAGTTGTTAAGAATAGAGTGCAACGAAAGGCAGTTTGTGTACCACAGATTATTCATAAAGACTTTGACTCAATTGATTTTTTTAGCCATTATCTGTGCAACTCTCATCCTTAATAGCCTGAAATTTCCCATAAATGGAAAGCTGTATTTCTTTTTCTGAGACAAGCTTCTCTACAGCTTGTGACTCCATATTTCTTACCTTGTGCCACAACAACTTTTCCCTCCATGATGACTGCAAGATGTTACCATGACATTTAATCTGTTTTTTTATAAACAAAACAATATGATTCATTAGTAAAAGTCTCTGTTGGAAACAGAGATGGAAATCAGCATTTTCAAACACAACGGAATCCTGAAGCATTGCTAGAGACTTTAATCTTCTCAACTTGGCTACTCCAAAGTTACTTAAGCCTTAAAGAACCCATGCTGCCGTCTTTCTACACAATGTTAACTTTTTGGGTATAAAATCCTTCCACAAGTAGGATGTGGACCTGTTGGAGTGTGCCCATAGGAGGACCACAAGAATTTTCAGAGGGCTGGAGCACCTCTCTTATGAAGGCAGGCTGAGAAAGTTGGAGTTCTTCAGCCTGAAGAGGAGAAAACACTAGAGGGGACCTTATAGAGATCTTCCAATACCTGGAAGTGACCTATAAGAAGGCTGGGAAGAACTATTCACAGTATCACACAATGATAGGATGAGGGGTAATGGTTTTAAGCTAGAAAAGGGTAGAGTACATTGAAATAAAAGCTCTTTGATCTGAGGATGGTGAATCACTGGAAGAGGTTGCCTAGAGAGGTGCTGAGGCCTCATTCCAGGAGACATTCAAGGTCAGGCTTGATGGGGTTCTGAGTTAGAGATCTCCCTGCTTGTTGTAGGAGGGTTGGACTAGCTGACTTTTAGATGTCCCTTCCAACCCAATATATTCTACAATTCCATGAAAATAAAATTTGGCTTTTTCCTTCTGAATTACCTCCTTTCCCACACCGAAATCAACTCCTAAAATGCACTCTTGGATGTAACCAAGAACCACTGGAAATGCTGTTGCTTTGTTTATATATTCAGTCTATTTTCTTATTTAGGAAAAAAAAGGATATTGTGAACATTCTAATTGGTTTGATCATTGAACGAGAGAAAAAATTGCCATTAACTGTGAAAGAAAACTGTTTGTCATTCTTTAGGCCAGTAGGACAGCAAACTGCCATGATATGCAGTGAGCTACAGTGGTGACATACTGCATTGATAGGCAGCTAATCAATTGATGAAAATGTGATGATTGAAACATGATCCAAAGACATACAGGCATCGTGGAGTTTTTCTCAAAATCAAAAAAGAAAAATGTTTGCCATTGCAGTCTTGACATGCCTATTTTACACAGCAAGTATTTCTGAGATGGTTTTCAAAAAGTATCAGCCAGCACTCGGAAGCACATCGCAGAAATTTGATATGCAAATATTTGCTTCCTGTGGGTAAATGAGGCTGGTAATTGAAATATAAACCTTTTGTCATGTAGGACTTCCCAGGTCTTAAGGCAAGAAGCTGTTCCATTATTCCAAGATAATAACCCTGAGGAGAAAACCACAACAGTGTTTCTGAAAATTTGCAAGTTGCTTAAAGCTATAAAACGTACCTGGTACTTGAGACTGTTAGTGTGTTTCCCGGGGATAATTCTTTCCTAATCAAAATAAGTCTAATTTTGTGAATCTCAGTAGAGTTTAAAAAACATAACATATGGAGGAAGCGTTTAGGATTTTCTACCTATGGCACTGCTACCTGTGTGACTGAGTTAATAACATTCCTAGGTATGAAGTTTGAACATTAAGATACGTGTTTGCAGGGCCTTTTCCTGACTCTGCAATAATTTGAGCACCTTTGAAATAGACAATTGGATCCTTAAACTGCAATTAAATCAAACTTCTTACTGTATTGTTTTGACGGTGCTGGGTGGTCTGAATTTATGGATCAATGGAATTGCAGCACCATGGACAGCAGCACATAATCCCTCAGCGAAGGCTCCCTCTGTTGCAGACTGCCAACAGCTCAATAGTTGTTGAATTATTAGGGCAAATTATCATGAAATTGATATATTTATTCTTCTGTTGACTTGCTTGTGATACATGCGTGGATGTGCTCATCAGAAGAAGAAAGTTGGTTGAACATTATTGGTACAATCTTTAAAAGCGCCTTCTTTGGCTGTAATATTTAGTTAAAAATATTGTCAGACTTTTTGGGACAAAAGATAATATAGTCTCTCATTAGACTCCGTCAATGCTAAAATACTGGTTTTATACAATGAGGAAAACTGTTTTAAAATAGCTTAAACAATTGCACATGTTTACTTAAAAGTCCTGTCTTTATTTTTGCCTATTATATGTGTAAGAAACTGATCTGCTGATACACATGACTCAGAAAAGTACAAGTTTGCAGAGTTCTCATTATAGAACATCTGGTAGCAAAATATTTTTCACTTATTGTTGACAAGTTAGATTTTAAATACTTCTATATATTAAATACCTGTAGGTTACATACCCTTGCTTACATCCTAAGGTACTTTTTAATCCCAAAAGATTACTGCAAAGGTCTCCTTCCTTATATTATTTCCCCTTTCTTTTTCTCAATTTCATTCAATACCTTATATTTATTCTAGTCACTTCACTACGACACGTTCTTTCCTTGCTGATTAAACATACCTAGCACACCTTTGCATATGCCCAATATATACTCTAATATGTATGTAATGAAGGAAATGTCTAGGTCTCACAGTCCTTGCGTATGCATCTTGTGTGTAGTGCTACACAGATGCAACCTTTTTGTTTGGTCTTTGTGAAACAAGTAATAGATAATCAAATAAAATGGATGCCAAGGAGGAAAAGGTATGCTCTGATAAAATTGGAGCAACATGAAGAAAATGTCTGGGCAGGATTTTAGTGTCTTCTGTATGGCACTGAGCAGGCTGTGTTTCACATTGGAAGCAGATTCTGAATTTCATTCCATACAGGCAGCCCCCAGGGCATAAGATGTTCATACCTGTGGGAGGAGAAAGTGGACAAAAATCTTAAAATGCAGACAGAACTGGCTACCAGGCAGTGTTTTCTAAACTTTGCTATAGCTTTTCAAAGGCTGTGTCCTTCTTTTCCAGCTTTGTTTTTTTTAAATGAAGATTTCAGTCTAAAGAAAGAATTACAAACAGAGATTAGGCTCATGGCCATGTTGGCCGTGATCATTCAGGCTTCTAGAGATAGGCTTATGTTTCCAATCATAGAACTGGTTTGAGAATTGTGCATGACAAATTCTGCCAAAAATTTGCTGAACCTTTTACTTATTTTTAAAGCTGTGCACAGCAAATGGAAAGAAACATAAAACTCACCCAGTTACAAAAAGATGAATTTTGCTGAAATGTCTTCTGGAAGAAAAAGAAAAAAAAAGCTTTGCTGTACTTAAGTTTTTAAAATATAAAATTTTAAATATATGTATTAAATTTGTAATATATCACTATATTACAAATATAAAACGTAAATATTTTATGTGTATTTAAAATATAACTACATGTATACTCTTGTAGATGAGCATAAATAATAAAAATACTGTCATCAGTGTAGTTCACATCAACGTAGATGATGAATGCTTTATCGAGTCATAGGTAAAACTTACTATTTTCTATTTTTCATCGTAGTCAGATTGTTAAAGAAATTCTATATCACCACTCCACCTTTACCTCTTTTAGAGGGAAACTTGTTTTGAATCTGTGGAAATAGTTAGAGGTGAATTCCTATGCCACGTTTTTTATAAGAAAACAAAAAAATCCAGTTTAAAATTATCAGCTTATTTTCCTATAGATTGTTTCAGTTTAAGAAAGGCATTCTTCTTATCTTACCATTTCCAGTCTACTGTTATTCGCCCTTTGACTCCTCTATATTTTCCTTATATCAGACAGTATTTCATGATTGAAATTTTAGTCCAATGGGGAGAAAAACACCAGGTAAATACTACCAATGTTAGATCTTGTGTTTCTAAGCATCCGGTCATTTATATGCGTAAGCAATATATGTGATGTTCCACAAATAATCATGGAAAGATCACATGGAAGGTGGTGAGACACCACCACTGACTGAAGGAGGATGTAAACAAATCTGTGTGAATTTTTTCTCATTCTCCCACTGTTAAAAATATTTTTTTTTAAGTACAAAAGACTGATGGTCTAATGGGCTGGAATAGTCCAATATGAGGACCAAAGGGAATTTTATCATAGAGACCTGTAGGAAAAGAAAGAAAAAGTGCTAGAGTGAAGAGCAAGAAGACAGTAATTCCGAGAAAGATGCAACAGTAATCACCATAGGTGGTGATTTTCCATGAAATTCTTGTTTTCTTGGGGTTTGACATGGGTCTTCTCTAACAGCCAGCCACTACAGCATAGGTATGCAGGCATTTACTTCCTTCATGGCAAATTTGTGTGGCGTGTCTACTCTTCACGGAGACCGGAGTGAGATGTTCTGAAGGAAGCTGCAGTCTCCAAGTTACATGAAAGAAAAAACTTTGAATGATGGTTTCTTAAAAATATTAGCAGTTATCTCTGCATTTGGTGATGAGGTTTCATTATTTAAATTAAATTTGATTTAGTTTTCCCCAAGTTGACTCTGTCTTTTGCCTGTGACTCTAAGAAGTAAATAAGTCCTCTGTCCTTTTTCTTGGATCACAAGCTTTTTGCTAATTAGACAGCATCTGTCGTGAGACTGGTCAGTCTTATTGCAATGGTCGTATTGCCACAGTACTTTTAATCTGTTAAATATCTAATCAGTATTTCCTTCTACTGTTGCACAATTGCTAATTCTGCAACAGTGGCAAGCCAGCACGGCTGTCCTTTGAATATGAAGATTTGTCTTCAAACTATGGAGAGAAAACTCAGAGGTGCATGGTGCTTTTGAAAACTACAGTCTGCTGCCTGTGGTTACAACTGAAATATTTTAGTTACTACATACTTCTCCTG
Organism: Phoeniculus purpureus; assembly: GCA_028565055.1. Taxonomy (NCBI): domain Eukaryota; kingdom Metazoa; phylum Chordata; class Aves; order Bucerotiformes; family Phoeniculidae; genus Phoeniculus; species Phoeniculus purpureus. Next base: position 35,852 of record JAOXOE010031347.1, read on the forward strand.
ACTGCTTGACCTTAGTAACTGCTACTGATATCTCAAAGACTGAGACAGAAAACTGTACAAGCATATTGCTTACATTTTCTTCACGATTAAAAATGTCTCAAAGTCCATAAGTGAACAAAAAATTGTTTACAGATCAATTCTGCAGTGAGCAGTACAGCATCCAAAACCTTTTAGAGGCTGTCATTTGCTTAGATGGACTTTTCTGGGTTTGTCCAAGAAATTGCATTGGTAAGTGGGATAAATCTGCTAGAAATAGTATGTATGTTGGACTAGGCTATGCATAGGATAAGGCCAAGTCCTTATGTGAAAGTTTCAGACTCTAGAATAGGTTTCTTAGCGATGAAGCTCCTCATTTAAATTAAGGCAGACACAAATTATAGTCATATTGATGTCATGTCAGTATAGTCCACAATCTGGACTGTATCTAAACTTGAAGGGAATTCAGATAAAGAGGATCAGTGCATCAAACTAGCATGTGGAAAGTGTGGGTCTAGGTCTTCGTTCTGACATCCTAAAGTAAATCCATTCCTTCACTGTGTCTGTATTTTCTTATTTGTGAAAGAGTGATTTTTCTCATTGAGTGCTTTGAGATTCAGAGATGATCCACGGTATTTAGATCTAGTTAACTATTAGCTTTAATTATAACACCTTTAGATTGGTTGTGCAAAAAGCAGAAACTGAATAATGTTTGACCTGTTATTTTGTATGTCTTAAAAAATTGTGAACTTTACCCACTATTGCATGAACAATCAATTTTGGGACCTAAATGTCATGTAGTGAATGGCTGTGATATTTTTCAACATCTGTACCTGACCCTTTTGGTCTACTTTTGTATTAGATGCTAATTTAGAAGACTTTAAATAACATTCATACTATTAGGAATTACAAAGGGAACAGATATTGGTATTATTTAAATTGTTGTGTTTTCGTCTGCTGTGCCTCTGTGGGAATGTTGGGTCCCACAGAAGAGGTATAATTGGGAAATCTCTTGCTCTCTGTAACTCTGATTGCTAGGATAATTGGAATAATTTGCATTTTTATGAAGACACTATTCTGTCTTTGGGCACCCATGACAGTGCTTGATGTTTTGAAGATTATTTCAAAAAACAGAAATTATTTGCCTGTAGTAAAATATCTCTTGCAAACAAAAACCAAATTATTTGGAGCCAAGGAAATAAAAAAGTCATAACTTTATGCAGAAGGATCTGTTAATAAACAGTGTCTCCAGAAACTGACTCCTCCTCAAATGCCTACAAAGACACTTTACTGATCCAGTTGATGTCCAGTCATAAGTGGTGTTGCCCAGGGTTCACTTTTGGGGCCACTCCTGTTTAGTGTCTTTATTGATGATCTAGGTGGATGTAAGCTTTGATCTGCTTAAAGGTAGAGAGCCTTAATGGAGAGGTCTGGACAGGTTGGATCAATTGTTTGAGGCAAATGGTATGAGGTTTAACAAAGTCAAGTGCCAAGTCTTGTGCTTGGGTCACAGCAATTCAATGCAAACTACAGGGTTGGAGGAGTGTCTGGAAATCTGCTTGGCAGAAAGGGACCTGAGAGTACTGATTGATAATCAGCTAAGTATGAGCCAGCAGTGTGCACAGGTGGCTGAGAAGCACAAAGGCATATTGGTTTGTAACAGAAATACTGTAGCCAGAAGAAGTAGGAAAGTGATTGTCCCCCTGTGAGGCCACACCTCAAATACTGTGTTCAGTTTTGGGCACCTTAATACAAACAAATATTGAGGTTCTGGAGTGGGTCCAAAGAAGGGTGACAAGGTACACATAATCACAGAATTATTGAGGCTATAGAAGACCTCTTAAGATCATCAAGCCCAGCCTATGACCTAACATCACCTCAATCAGCTAGACCATGGCACTAAGTACCACATCCAGTCTTTTCTTAAACACTTCCAGGGATGGAGATCCCACCACTTCCGTGGGCAGTCCGTTCCAATGTCTGATCACCCTTTTCTGTGAGGAAGCACATCCTAACTTTCAACCTAAACTTCCCATGATGCAGCTTCTGACCCTGCCCTCTTGTCCTATCACTAGTTGCCTAGGAGAAGAGCCCGACCCTTGGCTCTTCAGCTTGGTTAGGCAGGATCTTCCTTTTCTAAACCCGCGCTGGTTATGCCTCATCCCCTGGTTGCTTTGTACGTGCTGCTCAATGGCACTGCTCCATAACCTTGCCAGGCACTGAGGTCAGGCTGACACACCTATAGTTCCCGAGATCTTCCTTCTGGCTCTTCCTATGGATGGGCATCACATCAGCCAACCTACAGTCATCTGAGACCACCCTGGTTAGCCAGGACTGGAGAACTGGCCTTATTGCTGTCTACAGCTATCTGAAAGGAGATTGTAGAGAGATGAGTGTTGGTCTCTTCTCACAAGTAATGAGTGATAAGACAAGACAAAATGACCTCAAGTTCTGCCAGGGTTAGACAAGCGCAAGTTTAGATTAGACATTAGGGAAAATATTTTGTATTGAATCAGGCTGCCCAGGGAAGTAGTTGAATTGACATCCATGGTCATTTTTACAAATTGTGTATATCTGGAACTTAGGGGTATGGTTTTGGAGTTGGTTTGGTACAGTTAGTGTAATGGTACTACTGATCTTAAAGGTCTTTTCCAACCAAAATGATTTTATGATTCTGTGATCCTAAAGCCTTGTATTGCAGCAGTGCTGTGAAACATTCTTGTAATCTTACCAAGCAATAAAATTACTTTTAGAGTTATTACCTTCCATAACAGCAGGTCACTTACTCTCCCTGTTCTACCTATTATAGAACAATGTGTTAGAGATCTTGTTTATTTTTTCATCTTGGCAGCCTGAGTCTCTGCCTATGTGGCCTCTGGCTGGTTCAAATATGTGCTTAGTCGTTAGCAAACTAGAATCAACGAGTAAGTGGTACCACAGTGTAACTTCCATTTGCTATTGTCAAGAAAATCACTTTTTAAAAGAGCAGACTGAAACTATACAGATGAGGCTCTAGTATGGTTTTCACCCCACTGAGTTCACAGTGTGCAATACTTTGTTCTTCAGTGAGACTATGTATAAATGGGAGTGATTAAAATTGCAGCAGCTTTTTTCACAGTCTGTGATTAAGTGCGCAAATGTGGTTCTCCACTATCCAATGAGTGGTAATGATATGCAGTCCAGAAAAACAGTTTAAATGCAATACAAATTAAAACTCTATAATGCAAATATAAGAGATATAACATCTATAATAGTGGTGTCTGTTGTGCCAGATTTCATGCTCATATAGACAAAAGCAGAAGATTTAGTCTTCAAAGGCAGCAGCTTGTATCTTGCTACTGACCATATAGCAGTTTGGTGTTTGCATTGAAGCTTAGCCTGCTAAAGTCAGATACCTTGGAGCATCCATTCACTTATAAGCCTTGGCTGCATCAGACATACAAAACCAGCTTGCATAACTGTGAATCAGTTATATTCATAATCATGTGAGAAAGACAAAGATGAAATCAAAATTCATGTAGAAGATTAAGGAGCAAAACAATTCCACCCTTAAAGGCCATAAGAAAGCCAACTTCGGATGAGGTGTAACTGAAGATGTTGGTTCATTCATAGTGGAGAGATCTTCAAGCATGTAGCAGACTAAATGACACATTCTTTTTTTCACTAATTTTATTCCTGCACTGTTCTTCATGCCCTGAATAATTAAAGGTCTGTCATCATCTCCATTAGGAACCTCTATATTTTGCTGGTTTGTAATTTTGCCCATAATTTACTCTGAAAGGGAGGCTACAGTGGGATCTTGTCACAATCGTGCATTCTTGCACTGACTAAAAATAACAGCTACGTTTTTCATAAGTTATTAAGTAATTGTACCCTTCCGGTTCAATCTAGTAGAATGATTATGAATTTCTGAGGGTAGGCAAGAAGAATATGTCTTTTCTGCAAAATAGGCTTCATTGGGCTCTCATTTCAAAATTGTTGCCCTTCTCTAATGAATGATGCAAGTTCCTGTTTGGTTTTGTGGTAAAGGAGTCACCACCAATGAGTGTTTAGTGTTAGATGCTCGCTGCAATGTTCTGACACAAAGGAGCCTTCTCTTTCCAAGTGGAATTTAGCATCTTTGGCTTCTTGACTTCTGGTACTTAAAAGCAAGCAAAATATCTGAGGGGAAAAAATATAACAGGAAAAGCACAGCACATGTAGTTATACAGATTAAAGATTCCTAGATTAATACTGACACAAACTGCTTGACATGTTATGAAGATACATATTATGACTGAATATTGCATATGAAGATCCTGTATTAGGATTGTTTCTTGCACAACTACTGATTTTGTAATAGCAGCTTGTGAAGCCTTGTAATGATTCAAAAAGTTTCGACTGGCCTTTCTGTTGCCTAGTTTTTAACTTCTTATTTGGCAATTCTGAAGAGTTTATACTGACATGAAATTAACCAATTAATTTAGTTAATAATGCTAATAGGACAAAACAAATAAACAAAACAAGGAGGGTTCAAAAGCCACTTACGAATTGCAGGCAAGACCAAAGCTAAGTCAGTTTGGGGAAAAAACAAGACACATTGAATTCACCCCATGTAGAAACCCCATGGAGACATACAGAAATTAATCATGTTCTTACATAACTGGGCCAAACTGCTCTCTCCACACACTCAAAGGGAAAAGACTTCCAGCAGTTCTTGCTGCTTGTGAAAAAGTAGAGCCTGTTCACTCCATGCACACATCACTCAATGTTAGCATTTAGTTCACTTCTCCATTGCATGTGCTTCCAAGCCAGTCCTATGCTTCTAGCATGCCAATTCCTATGGCCATGCACAAGGGAAGGACTCTCTGAATTTCAGCAAACAGTACAGTTCAGACAAAACATTCTTCAGCTGATCTCTGAAGTTCCACTCTGTCTCACCATCTTCTGAGTGCAAGAAGACTGCTGTGCCTAGCTCAGTGCCTTGCATCCTCTTTGAACAAGAGACAAAAGTGAAGTCAAGAAAAAGTGAGGAGCCAGATACTGGAAACTGGAAGCTTCAAACCAGTCATACCAGCTTGCAGAGTCATAAAAACTCAGCTTGAAATAACAGGCCTAACATCACAGGTTGCCACAGCAACATCCCAAAGCCTCAGGCAAGAAACTGACGCAAATTTCAAACCATGACAGCAATGAAATCTGAAACTATTACGCAAAGGACACAATCTATCATCTATTATGATGAAGGCAGAGCTATGAAATGTCTATTCTTTTGTAGACCATGACATATTAAAATGCTTCTGATTTTACTAGCTCCTTTTTGTTACCTTGTTTATCCTCTCATTTCAGTAACACTAAATCGCGCTATTGTTTTCTATCAAAGGTCCAAGTCTTCCCTTTTCTTACAGGAATTGAATTGGATGCAAGCTAAGGCTATTCCTATTTTTCAGAGACAGTGATGGGGCAATTCAACTTTATACCTCTTTGTAAACTCATTTAGTAGCTTTACTATCATTTGGCATCAAATCAGATGTTTCCCTATAGTACCTGGGCCACACTGAATCCCAAGTGATCACGACTGTAGCTATAACTCTTGTCCATTAAGGTAATACAGGGAAAACAGTGAGTGTTATAAGGAAAAGAGGGGGGGAAAGGTGGAAGAAGAAAGGAACCCGTACCATTCTCTAGTCCTCGCATCATTCTAGTGGAGGAAATTCATGTTTCTCCAGGTTATCTCACTGCAATGCCTAGTCCTGAATAAGCGGTTCTGCTGCATAGTGTGAAGTGTTGCAAGAGGGGTAGCTATATCAAGGAAGCAGCAGTTAAAGGAGAATCCATGTTTAGAACAGAACATTATGTTTTTAATTTGACTAAACACTTGAGGATGTGTCTGGGTCACCCAGTTCTGAGACAGAGGTATATATATGTTTGATGTTTGGCACATAATTTTCTGAATATGTGGGGCATTTTTACAAGTGTCTTGAGCATTTATGGCTTCAGACCTGTTTAAATGTTCTTTTGAGTTGCTGCTGAAATGAGGCAGCAGTCACAAACTGTGAATTATAATATCTGCCTTGTTTAAAGGAAGTTCTTGAGTTCCCAGTCCCATGCAGTCCCATGCTAAACTTGGATGTGCACTGTCCAATATGTCTGTGCACCTGGACTACAGGGGAAAAGGCTTGTACAAAGGTCATCTGAATAAGGAACACTTGAGAGTAGCAGGACACTGTTTTGTGTGCCTGGTAGAAGAGAGGTGGTTGTCGAGAGGGGAAACCTGTAAAGAGTTCAAGATCAGGTACATATGGTCACCTGCCAGTGGCTGCCACTCCATATGGATCCTAAACATTACTGGCATTGATTTAAATCTGTAACAGTTGCAGACAGAAATGTGTCAGGCACATTTTTAGCAGAAACATTTCTTGATTGCTCCATATATTATGTTGCTAATGGATGCCTCTCTCCAATTTCAGACAGTAGCAATAATTACCACAATTTCTCTTTTTCCTGTCCTCTTTCCCTTTCTGATGGTTTCCAAGTGTCTTTGAATGAAGGCTTGACTGTAAAACTAGCACTGTGTAAGCCATATTGGCCCCTGCGTCAGTGTATGGAATAGCAGCACATGCAGGTCTCCTGTGCACAAAAGAGAGGAATAAAAACAGGCTAAGCATGTTGATTCCACTATTCACCCAGGGTATGCTTCATATAACCCACTATATGCTCAGCATGTTTGTAGCTAAAGCTGGTATACTCAATGAATGCGTTGTAAGTATTCAGATACATGTGTGAGCGGGTAGAAAGATAGCATCTATCAAAAGCAGTTTGAATTTCTTCATTTTTTCTTTGCAAAAAAAGTCCCATTCAAACCAGATGATCTTTTATCATGAATTCTAGAAGTAATCAGTAGCATTTCTATACATCATTTCTCCCAAAACAAGGACTATGAGGGAAAAATAGGTAAGAGCCCTGTAAGAGTTCAAAGAAGACAGAATGAGGAAGGGAAGCAATTCCATCTGAGACTTAAAACTCAGTTTTGGTGATCAAAGGCAGGCCTTCCAGTATACTGCTTCTCTAAGATTTTCAGTTTATGGGAGATGAGGGAGCTCAGTATCTCACATGATGTTCCAAAACTGTCAGGATTCACTCTCTGGGTCTAGATGAGTGATTGTATTACTTGTTATTGAAGGAAGATGATATAGAATGATGAAATTTGTGTTTTCTTTCCTGACACCCCAAAGACAGGCAACATTTTCTTCTTTCTTTGTAAAAAACCAGCTTGAAAATTTGTTCTTGGATAGTGAGTTTGCCTAAATTCCAGATCCTAACAGTGCTTTGTATAATGGTAACATAAAATTTTCAGTTCACTAATTGTCCTTCAATTTTATCCTGACATCATCAAGAGCATGCCTTTCTGGCAATGAAGGTTAACTACATACTGGCTCTATTTAAAAGAATGAAGCTAGGTGTGTGAAGCAAGTGCTAATTCCCCACTATTCAGCACTTAGGAGTCCACACCTGATACAGCATTTGGGGTTTCCAAACTGAGGAATTACACTGGCCAGATGGATGGAGTCCAATGAGGGCAACTAAGTGGCTAGGGCAAGGGAGTATACAATGAATAAGAAAAATCTGAATGGGCTGGCCTTGTTGTGTTTGAACAGGGTATCTGACTGGGTGGTTACAGAGAAGTTGGTGCCAGTATTCTTAGAGACACACAGTGCAAGGACAGGAAACAGCAGTCATACCTTGTAACAAGGGAAAACATTGTTTTGCAGCAGTGAAATAGCTCTCTACAGACGCGGTGCAATCCCTATCCCAGCAGAATTTCACATTTTGATTGCTCAAGACCATTCATATCCTTACTTTTCTTAACTTGAATCAGACTTTAGAGTTTCCTTTGTTTTGAGGAAGTGGGTAGAACTGGTGACTTCAAGGTTCCCTTTCAACCCAAAATATTTTATGATCTGCTTGTGTACAAACATTTTATTCTCAATTTCACTGCCAGTTACACAAAATTGTGGCCCTTTAATTATTGAAATGTGAAAGGAGATTTTCCCATTTTGGTCTTGTTTTTCTCCAGTTGTTTTTTTTCCTTTTTTCCTACCCAACACTGACTTCATTATCTGTCTACGAAGTGTCTGAAAACACTATGAAGGAGAATCAAGTATGTCATAAGTGTTATATTAATGGTCAAATGAGTCATGGGGGTTTTTTTAGGAAAAGAGATATGGATTGTGTTAGTTGCACAGGTATGCTATCCAGGTACTACAGGTATTTGTTGCTCAGTGCAAAGTACTGAAACCAGTAAGTTGCTTTACTACTTTAACACACTGCATTTGAAGCAGCTAAAATCTGCAATACATTTAAAATGGAGATGTGTGGCACAAACTAAATTGTAAACCTCGCTAGACAGGATATTTGGGAGGAAACCATTTTAGATCCCTCTTCCCCTGTTGTTTTGAAAGCTTAACAGACTGGGGAAAATAGGTGAAGTAATTGGCAGACAGATTATATCCACGTTGTCCTCTATTATGTCAGTCCTGAAGAATCTGCAATAATAATTCAGCCTTTAATACTGACACCTGGAAGGCTGTAGCAAAACACATTAGTGAGTGCTGTGGGTATGAAATTATAAGAAAAAGAATACTCAGATTGTTCTATACACTTTAGACACTGTACAAGCATTAGTTACCTCCTGAGAAAGCAGGTAAACAGCAGTCAATTTGAACAGCTGCATTTAAATCTGGCTTTCTGGATTTTTTCAATCAATAATGAAGTTTTAGGATTAAATAAAAACTTGCCTTTTCTCTCAATTTGAAATGACGGAATAATGTCAATAAAAACTCCTTAGGAAGGGGGCTGAGTAAAATTTGCAGACAAAATAGACCTGCTTCTCCTTTCTATATCTTTTATATCTGTATATTTCTACATATCTCTATTCAGTTAACAGTTGTAACTACAAGATAATAAGCTAAGGTTCATCCCAATGTATTTTTTCAATCCTTATCCTTCTCTTCTCTGTCTCAAGGTTCCCTTTTATGATGTCTTCTTACTGTGTTGTTGTTCATATACAAGAACTAGAAAATGAAGATGTCTTCATTCTGAAGGAATACCTGTAGTGTGCCAAGGGGTGACTTTCCTTCCTGGAAAATGTTATACAGTGCTTAAATTTGCTCTTCTTTTTGTGAGCCTTAGCTCCTGAAACGTGTGCGTTTGGTTAATATGGCCTTTGATGATGTAATTACAGCAGGAGGCCACTGAGAATTACTAGTAGGAAATAACAGATATGTATATATGCAGCCTTTCTCGCATCTTTTTTTTCCATATTTTCTATTAATTAATTAATTTCTGTTAAAATTAATAAATGAACCACGGTCACTAAAATGGTCAGGGTACTTTGAAGATTGACTTGATTAATGTGAACATCATTTGCTTCAAAGAAAAGACTAACATTGACAGATAAAGCTTCCACAGAGATGGAGATCTAGAAGATGCTTTGGGACAACTTTTCTTTCTACTCTTTCAGTCCTTCTAAAAAGGAAACGTCTGGTCACTCCCAAATTACAGGCTTCAGAGAATAAAATTGCTTAATGTTTTTGATAGCTAATCTCTTTCCTGGGCTTTCAAATCGTAATAAGGCTTTTCTTATCAAGTACCATATTTTATGTGAAAGGCAAAAGCAGCAAGAGAGCATCATATCCTTACGTGGGCTCTGATTACACCCAATGCAGACAACAGTGTTTGTATGCCCTTCCTTAAATAAAACCTTAACTCGCAGTTCTAATTTAAATGATTTACTCCAAAAAAGCACTAAAGTAATTTTCAAATGATGCTGATTAACCTAACAAGCTTGCTTATTATATTGTTTTGACAATACTTCCTTTTATGTAATGTACACTGCAAGGGTCCCTCATGGGGAGCAGGCAGGATGTTCACTGACTGAAGACAGACATTACAGTACAACATTGCAATATCCTAACAGCTGAACTACCTCCTCAGCAGTAGGGAGCAGAAATTGTGACTCAGACGGATCTCACTCCTTGCTGCTCTGAGCATGGGGAAGAGCTTAAGTTAGCTCCTCTTATTGTCCTTCATGGAGTTGATTTTTGACTGTCTTTTGTTAAGCAGTCTGGGATGGCAGCTTATTGCTACCATAAACAAGTGATTCTTAGCTGACAAAACAACTTCCTTCAATGAAAACAAACTAGGCAGTGTTCCCATGAAAAGTAATTTTTAAATGGGGCTCTTATTTAATTTCCCTTGGCTGCATTACTAATAATGCCATTTGATTTAGCAAAAAAGAAGCTTTAAAATTTTTCATCTAAACAGAAGAAACCTTTCTTCCATAGCTTGTATTTAATAACTGTTCTACCCTCTTAAGTTGTCATTTAGTGTCATTTACAGTCTGCTGCTCAAATCCCCTGGAAATAGCAAAGAAGAGGTTAGATATTTACTTTTCACTGATTTTAAATAAGGCCTTGTTTAATCCCTAAGTGAAAGACTTGGCCTTCTCCCCCAGGGAAAGGAGCTGATAATAACTGTGAATGTGTAACTTCTGTGTCGCTGACAAAAAGCTCTCCACGACTTCCCTTGCCACTTTTTCTATTTCTCTTGCTTTAGGTGTGAAAGTGATGTGGAAAAATATTTACTAGTCAGCCAAACTGCTACGTGATTGGAATGTAGGTAGTCTAACAAGAAATTGGGGGCTTGTGTGTCTGGCTGCTAAACAAATAGCAGCTTCCATACAGAAGTAGCTCTTCACATTTTGAGTTAAGTCTCTCAGCCTAGTAAGAACAGAAGATATTTAGTTGCCCAGAACAATTAAGCACATGTTTGATTTGGCAGAGGTGCCACAGTGTCTCTCCTATCCAGCATAACAGAACAGTTGGCAACATCTCCAGTGATAAAGAGATCTTCTGAAACCCACTTAAACTCTTAATGTCTTTGACATAGAGGAACCATCTTACGAAAGAGAATAGGATGCGTATGTTTTCATAGTCTTTTCCCTGGTTCTTGTTACTCAAGAACAATTATGTCTATGAATACTTTTTGATAACTTACCCATTTTCATCTTACCTCAAGCAGGAGTGTGGGGAGTGGCATTCTGTATGACCAGATCTAGGAAGTGCTCTGGGATTTGCCTCAGCATTTGCATTCCTGATGAAGTTCTCACTGGAAGTCCAGTCAACACATTCCAACCTTTCCCAGCCTGAAGTAATCGAAGTTTAATACAGATGCACATTTCCCAGAAAAAATGATACATCCAAATATCTATTTTAAGTTAAAAATAAAAGAGCTGGATTCAAAAAATTAATGTTAAATATACCTCAGGGTCAAAGATTGTCATTTACTAAAAGTAAACATCATTTACTAAAATTAGCTACTACTCAGTACGTGTTTGCATTCAGCAGCTGATTCTACAAGTAGCAAAGTCCTCACAGAAAGGCAACCTTAACTGCGGTGAAAAGTAACCACGTCCCGTGGAGACTGAGTAAAAGCAGGAGGATTTTTGTCTCTGGACCTGAAACCATCACTCAGGGACAGCTGACTTCAAGATGTTTCACCTGCAGGCAGTGAAAAGGTCATGCCTGTATTTAATATACTGTTTATTTTTGTATAGCTCTGTCCTGGACGGCTCTACAGAGTACCTTCAAATAGTGAATTGCTAGAGTTAAAAAAATGATAGAGGGAGAAAGAGAATGAAGAGTGGTAGAAAAGGGAGAAGGCAAGGATATGTTTAGATATGGGGTAACTAGTCAATGATGTGGAAAGAAAGGGAGAGAATACCTCCAGCTAGTACATGTTGAGATGTAGTGAGAGATGTAGTAAGAGATCTTGTGTAGTCATGTAGATAAGATGCTGAAGAAAACACAGAATAAATGGGAGGATATAGATGGAGACAGTGAGAAATCTTCTTTTAGAAGACTTGGGGTAAAAAAGCTAAAAGACAGAAGCCATCAGTATTTCTCTGAAGATTTCTCTTAGAACAACTGCTCTTAAGAAGCACGTTTAAGAAGAGCAAGGCCACATTCTGACATATTTTTCATTTCTTCTTGTGTAATTTCCACTGAAACCCATGAAACTTTATGCTGGCAAAATATCAAAAATTGATCTGAATTCTATATGAAGCCACTAGAAATATCTTAAATTTATACTCATGAAATTATACTCATGCAATACTCTCTTCATTTGTTTCACAAGGAAGAGGAAACGAAGCATCTAAAAACTTTATTGATTCTCTAAAGGAAATTAGTACAAAAGTAAAGCAAGCTCTCTTAAGAAAACCTTTCATAAATTATGTTAATTCATATAGTCTCCATATTCTCTCAATTCACAGAACATCAGGGATTGGAAGAGACACCAAAAGATCATTGAGTCCAATCCCCCTGCCACAGCAGGATCACCTGGATCAAGTCACACAGCAACATACCCAGGTGGGTTTTAAAAGTCTCCAGAGAAGGAGACTCAGTTCAGATTAGAGTTGTAAGCATTTATTATTTGTACACAAATAATGTCAAGTAGATATGAAATTAAGCAAATTATTAAAGACCAGCACAAAAGAAACCACTTCTCAGATTTGTCTTTCACATACCTTGTGTTTGCACCATGAGGTGGGAGGATGGAGTCCAGGTGTCTCCAGGAAGTCTGTTGGTAAGCCATGCTTTTTAATTCTGTCATTCTCACATAGTTGCCAGTAACCTCCAATGTCACTTCAGGGTTTCCAACATCCTTCCTGCCTCATAGAAAAATATGAACCAGCTTCTCCCTTCAGTAAAAATATGACCTTTAAGCCCACCTGTTAAACACGTGTAAGCACAGCAGTGTAAGCACTTCTGTATGTTTCCATCCTAAGACAAAAGGTGACTTTTGAATACATGACTCAGTCATAGTATCATAGTATCATAGTATTACCAGGGTTGGAAGGGACCTAATAGATCATCAAGTCCAACCCCCACCACAC
>JAOXOE010031348.1:0-12021 GCA_028565055.1 Phoeniculus purpureus
TCAGAGCCTGGACTGGACTGCCCAGGGCAGTGGTGGAGTCCCCATCCCTGGAGGTGTTGAAGGACAACCTGGCTGTGACCCTTAGTGCCCTGGTCTGGCTGCTGGGCTAATGTTAGGTCCTGGGCTGGGCTGGATGAGCTATGAGGGCTTCTCCATCTTCCATCATTCTGGGACTGAAGGATGAGTTGGGCCATAATGTCTGTCAAAACTGGATAGGACTTATCCTCAAGTGAATTTCAATGCTGTGAAGCCTCTGCTTGATCCTTCCCTGGACAAGAAGCTTTTAAGGAACATTGGTCACTCAGTTCTTAACCCCCAGCTGGACTCCAGCTGCTTCAAGCTGTTGGAGCAGCTCAGCTGCCACTTTTCAGGGTGGTCAGGAAAGAGTCCACAACTTAGATACAGGAAAAGCTGCTCCACCACAGTGACGTTCTGGAGGCAACATGGTTTCATAATAACCTGGAGCCTCCACTGTTCTCTGCCACTGGGTAAAACCTTGACATCAACTGGGCTGCAGAGGTCACGAGGTTCCATGGTTCAATCTGCAGGTTGAGCCCTGGCTGTGTCAACACTTGGGTTGGTCACCTGCCAGTCGAGGCCAGGCTGTAATTCTAACTGGTGAGCAACTGGTGACCTTTAAACTAGTTGGCCACTTCCCAACTAGGGAAGGTCTCACTGGGAGCAGTTCTCCTGTGATGAGAGACCACGGGCTCAGCTAGGAGGGTGAGATGCTGGTGTCTGAAGGGCAGGAAGAGGTTTCTGGTCAGTGCAAAGTCGCAGGTGGCCAAGGGCATCCTGGCTTCTGTCATTGCTGGGGTGGCCAGCAGGACCAGGTGGTGGTTGGTCCCCTCTCCCTCCCCAGGATGAGAGGAACCGGTCTCAAGTTGCCCCAGAGAAGGGGGAGGTTGTCCCTGAGGAGCAATTTCAGACCCGCAAGAGTTCCCCAGGCTGCCCAGGGGCAGGGTGGGGAGTCCTCATCCCTGGAGGGGCTGCAAAGTTGTGGGATGAGGGATGTGAGTGAGTGGGGCCCTGGCAGTGCTGATGGTGGGGTGGAGCAGCTGGACTTGAGGAGCTTCAAGGTCTTTTTCCAATCCAAACTCAAACAAAGAATCACTTCTGTGATTCGAAGCCTTGGCGCCTTGTACCGAGGGGTCACATCTTGCCTTTGCCAAGATGACATCCAGCATGTGGAAACATTCGTGACACGCTGCTCTGACCCCTTGTTAATGGTAGCCCTCTGGTGTCCAAATAATGCAACTGAGAGTCCTGGCAGCCGTTGCCACCTCCCCTGGACTCAGGGGTGGGGTGGCTGCTGCAGTAACTGCCTGAATGAAAACTCTTCCTCCTTGCTCCCAGCTTGGGCTGGGACTGTGTGGCTGGGTGGCTCTGACCCTTTGGGGTGTCACTGTTGTTTTGTGTTGCTTGCAGGCTGCCCTGGGAGCGGGTTTCTCCGACAAGACTCCAGCCCACACTGTCACCATGGCCTGTATTTCCTCCAACCAGGCCATGACCACAGGTCAGTTGGCTGGGGCAGGGTTGAGACTGGTCCAGCTGGATCAGGGCAATGCCAAGCACAAAGCCCTGATGGGTGCAGAATGGACTGGGAGCCACCCTGAGGAGGAGGGTGTTGATGGATGAAAAGCTTGACATGAGCCGGCAGCATGCAATGGAGCCCAGAACCACCCATGGCCAGGGCTGGATCAACACCAGGGTCACCAGCAGGGTCAGGGATAGGGTTCTCCCCCCCTGCTCATCTCTTCTGAGACCCCACTGCAGTCCCACAGCCACTTCTGGAGTCCCCAGGACAAGAAAGACCTGAAGCTGCTGGAGTGAGGACAGGGAAAGTCATGAGGATGATCAGAACGCTAGAGCCCCTCTGCTCTGGGGACAGGTTGAGTGAGCTGGGACTGTTCAGCTGGAGAAGAGAAGGCTCTGGAGGGGGGACCTTCTGGCAGCTCCCAGTCCCTGCAGGGGCTCCAGGACAACTGGAGAGGGGCTTTTTCCAAGGGATCCAGTGCTCCAACAAGGCGGCTGGCTTCAGGCTCCAAGAGCAGAGATTGAAGGGAGACCTGAAGCAGAAATCCCTCCCTGCCCAAGGAGATTGTAGCTGCTCAATCCTTGGCAGTGTCCAAGGGCAGGTCGGATGGGGCTGTTAGCACCCCGCTCTGGTGAGAGGTATCACTGCCCCTGGCAGGGGGTTGCCACTGGGGGAGCTCTGAGCTCCTCCCCACCTATCTCATTGCAGGTGTGGGGATGATAGCCGCTGGACAATGTGATGTCGTCGTAGCCGGAGGCGTTGAGTTAATGTCGGATGTTCCCATTCGCCACAGCAGGAAGATGAGGAAGACAATGCTGACCCTCAACAGAGCCAAGACCTTGGGCCAGAAGCTTTCCTTGATTTCCAAAATTCGCCCTGACTACTTTGCTCCCGAGGTAACTCTCTTTGCATTGATATGCACAGCAGGGACAAGACCTGGGGTCCACAGAAACAGAGATGCTTGCAGAGCTCTCCAGTTTGCTGCTGGGAGGGTCAAAGTGAAGCTGAACTCCCCTGCTGCCTCTGGCTTTTCTTGAGGAGATGTAAGGAGTTTGAAGGTCCCAGGATGGTTGCCTTTTGTAAGACAGTCCATATTCAGTGCTCAGAGCAGCTACTCTTTGCCTGCTGCTGCAAATCCAAGGCAGTTCTTGAGCCCCTGGGGTCAGCAGCAGCCTGGGCCTCACTTGATCCTTCTCCTGCCAATATTTCCACCAATAAGTTTGACTGAATCACTCATGCTGTAGCTGCTGTGCTGTGTTGCCTCCAACACGAACTGCTCTGCTCAGAGAGAGAAAGACCTAGCTGTGGACAACTTACCCCACCTTTGAGTATTGGGTGAGCCCCTGGTTGAGGGTTTGCTTGGGCAGCCTTTTTTTCTCTGCTTCCCAGCTCCCAGCAGTGGCAGAATTCTCCACCAGTGAGACCATGGGCCACTCGGCTGATCGGCTGGCTGCTGCCTTCTGCGTCTCCCGTCAGGAGCAGGACGAGTATGCCCTCCGCTCCCACTCGCTAGCCAAGAAAGCCCAGGATGAGGGTTTGCTCCTTGATGTGGTGCCCTTCAAGGTGCCAGGTAAAAGGTCTTTGATTGCTCACACACATGGGGTGAACCACAGAAGGGTTGAGTTGGAGAAGATCTGTGAGCTCCTCAAGTCCTGACTGTTCCCTCAGCACTGCAAGGGCCCCGCTGACCCCACATTCCCACGGCTTTGCAGCCCCTCTAGGGATGGGGATTCTCCCCCTGCCCTGGTCAGCCTGGGCCAGGCTTGGGGAACTCTTGTGGGGCAGCAATCGGTCCTCAGGGACAACCTCTCCCTCTGCTGGGGCAACCTGAGGCCAGTTCCTCTCATCCTGGGGAGGAATGAAACTGACCCTACCTGGCTCCAACCTCCTCAAGTTCAGGCTGCTGTGCAGAGCCAGAAGCATCCTTTGCTTCAGATGCCCTGAGCATCCTTTGCTCCAGTTCAACCTCGCCAGTTCACCCAGTTGCTCCTCAGAGGTTCTCCAGACTCTTCTCCTTGTTCCCCAGACCCTCTGCAGCCCTTCAGTGTCCTTCTGGCAGTGAGGGAGGGGACCACAACTGCCCCTAGGAGTTGGAGTCTCTCCAGTGCCCCCAGTACTGCCCTAGTCCTGCTGGCCACCCAGTGCTGACAACAGCCAGGGTGTTGTTGGCCTGCTGGGGCCACATTGGACCATCCCCAGCCACTGCTGACCAACCCGCCCAGCTCCTTTTCCCCAGGACAGTTCCCAGCCAGTCTGCCCACAGCCTGCAGCATTGCAGGGGGTTGGAAGGACTCCAGGGCATGTCCTGGCTAAGGAATAGCTGCAGATTGATCTGTTGGTTGCTCCTAGTGCTCTCCTTTCCTTAGAACACAGCACCTAAACTGGTGCTGAGAGAGGCCCCAGCTCCCCAGTTCAGGCTTCATAACCTGAATGAAATTGAAATAAAGGAGGAATGGAATCTGGAACTGGATTCAAACTGGATCAAAATAAATACAAATGAGTTTTCTTTTTTCTCCTCTCCCTGGTCATCAACTGTGATTACAGGCTTTGGAGTTTTATTGTCCCTGCTTTCCTGCTGGGCAGCTCTCCACTCTCCATCTGAGTAGCTCCCTTCTCCTTGCTGACTCATGGTTCTCTTTATCCCACCAACAGGCAAAGACACTGTTACCAAAGACAATGGGATCCGTCCCTCTTCCCTGGAGCAGATGGGCAAGTTGAAGCCGGCATTTGTCAAGCCCTACGGGACGGTCACAGCAGCCAACTCCTCCTTCTTGGTAACCATCTCTGCAAGCAGAGAGAGAGGACAAGAATCAGAGATTCCTTCAGGCTGAAAGAGGCCTTTAAGCTCCTGGAGTCCAACCGTGAACCCAACTGTCACAGGGCCACTGCTAAACCCTGTTCCTGTGCCCCAGATCTCTCCAGTGCTCAAATGGAGGGGTTGCCTTCCCTGTTTGCTGTTCCATAGCTGCCCCATGAGGCTGGATCACTCAAGGCAGTAGCGTAAACCCAGTGAGGAGTCCCTAAGCTCCAGTTCCTGAGACTCAGCAGAGTTACAGCCAGTTTTCGGATGGAGCTGGGTGGGTCAGCAGAGTGTTTGGGGTGACCTCAGGACCAGCAGGACTTTGGGGTGTCTCTGTCCTGTTTGAAACCAAGACCAGTTGTGGGGTTGGGCTATGGGGAAGGGCTTTGGGAGCCCTCCACCACTCAACCCTATTGTCCCACATCACAGGGGGCTGCCCTACAACCTCTGGTTGTACCGGGTCCTCTCTTGCCAGCAGCTGGAACAGGCTATCCAGGGAGGTTGTGGCTGCTCCATCATTCTTGGCAGTGTCCAAGGACAGGTTGGATGGGGCTGGGGGCATCCTACTCTGGTGAGAGGTATTGCTACCCCTGTCAGGGTGGTGGCACTGGGGGAGCTCTGAGCTCCCTTTAACCCAACCCAGTGTGGGATTCAGTGGGAGGCAGTGGGGCTCACTCGGTGCCTATTGTTCTCCAGACAGTGACCTGTTTCCTTCTGCCTGTTTCAGACTGACGGTGCTTCAGCGGTTCTGCTCATGTCTGAGGAGAAGGCTCTGGCCATGGGCTACAAACCCAAGGCCTACCTGAGGTAAAAAGAGACCACTCCATGTGGCCTCAGGTGTCTGCTCTGGCTTCCTTCTCCTCTCTCGGTTACTGAGAGCATTTCTCCTGTGCAGGGACTTTGTGTACGTGTCCCAGGATCCTAAGGATCAGCTGCTGCTGGGGTGAGTGGCCATGACCAAGAGCATCCCCTACCACACCGAACTAACAAAGGATTTGGTGTGGAAAAGGGTTCAAGGTCCTTAAGTCCAGCTGCTCCCCCTTCACTGTGAGGGCCCCACTGACCTCTGTCCCTCACCCCATATCCCTATGGCTTTCCAACCCCTCCAGGGATGGAGACTCATCCACTGCTCTGGGCAGCCTGGGCCAGGCCTGGCCTGGGGAATCTTTTAGGGGGAGAAATTGCTCCTCAGGACCAACCTAACCCCCCCTCCTCCCCCTCAGTCCCACATACGCCACTCCCAAAGTGCTGGAGAAGGCTGGGCTGACCATGGCTGACATCGACGTCTTCGAGTTCCACGAAGCTTTTGCTGTGAGTACCCTGAAGGCCACAGAGTACCCTGAAACCACCAAAAAAACAAACTCTCCTAAAATCACAGGAACCCCTGCAATGCACCTGGCTCTGTGGGGTTTGGGGCTGCTGTTGACTTTGTTCACACGGCCTTCCTTTCCCTTCCAGGGCCAGATCCTGGCCAACCTGAAAGCGATGGATTCAGACTGGTTTGCGCAGAACTACATGGGCAGGAAGGCCAAGGTAGGAGCCACTCAGGGCACCTTAGGTTGGGGATTTATTTGGTTCCTTGCAGCTCAGAGGGTCTTTGGTTGGGTTCTGTGAAGAGAAGCGACACTTCTTCAAGCCCAGATTGCAGTGGGAGCAGCTTCTCCATGTCAGCAGGAGGTGGAGATGGAGAGCCCCTGCAGGAATTGTTGGAGAGGAGGGAGTGAATGCCTTGCAGCTCAAGCTGTGCCTGCCTGGCTCTGGGGAAGCAGGAACGGCTGTAGCAGGGGGCTGTCCCACCAGCAAATGCCCAGAAAAACTTCACATGGCCCTGACTGCTGCTGTGAGTGGGTTGAGCGATTCCCCTCCCAGCTGGGTGATGGTGGGGTCCCTCTGTTTGCTTGTGCAGGTGGGGGCCCCTCCACTGGAGAAGTTCAATAACTGGGGGGGCTCCCTGTCACTGGGACATCCCTTCGGTGCCACCGGCTGCCGCCTGGTCATCACTGCTGCCCACCGGCTGAAGAAGGAAGGGGGACAGTACGGCCTGGTGGCCGCCTGTGCTGCAGGAGGGCAGGTAATGAGGCTTTTCCCTCTGCAGAGGACTGGGGATGAGTGCTCTTCGCCTCTCTTCATGAGAGAACCAGTGGTGAGATCCTTTCTACACCTCCCTCAGGTGTGGGTGGGAGCTGTGGCTCAGGCCATGGTGACTGGTGGCAGTGCTGACTGTAACCCCAGACCACTCATCCCCACGTTACCTCCACCCTGAATTCTGAAGGAGCCTGATGTCAGGGTGGACTCCAGTGCTTCAGTGCCACCAAACCACTGTTGGTCAGCAGAGTTCCGGTGGTGAATCAGGCCTGGAGTTCCATTTCCCCTTTGATTTGAAGACCTTGGACGCCTCCTGCTGGATGAGTGTCCTTGATGCTCTTCTCTATTTCCTTCCAGGGCCATGCAATGATCGTGGAGCTCTACCCTCAGTAGCTGCTCCTGAGGGGGTCGATCATGGAGCTCTACCTTCACTGAAACTGCTCTGCCACCCTGTGCCTTGCGATACCGTCTCACTGCGCTAATGGAAACTACCCAGTCCTTCCCAGAAGGAGTTTTGGTGGCCTTTGATTAAAGAGAAATCCCTGCTCAAAGCAAAACTAACCAAGAGGCTCTGACACTGCACTGCCAGCAGAGTCAGGGGTTCCCCATGGCTCAGTGTTGTGGGATCCTCCTGCCCCATCACATCTCCACTCTCACTCTTCCCTGGAGCAGCAGTTCTCCTGCAGAGGAATGATTTGTGAGAGAAGGCTGGTTGGACTGAGGAGACCGTGAAGTGCTGGGGGACTGTGGGTTGAGATGGAAGTTAATGGGGCCTTTTGGGGAGAACCAACCCCATTTGTGGCAGTGAGCTGACTGATGGGGTCAGTGAGGAAGGGGTTTGCTGGGCTGTGTCCAAACACCCCAGGAATGAGCAAATGGCTTCCAGCCGAGCAGTGACACCGCCAAGAGCCTCAATAAATCAGAGGAAAAGGAACAACTCTGGTGTCTGTCTTCCCCGTCCTTCCCCTGAAATGTTTGGGGGCTGCTTGGCTGAGTAGCTCTGGGGTGGAACAAGGTGTCTGGTCTGAATCAGGAGCCCCAGGGAATGACCTGAACACCCTGTTTGGGGGCTTTTGGTACCTTCCTGCTGCTTTGTGGTGCCTCGATCCCACCCTGCCAGCATCTACCATTTGGCAGATGTGGAAATAGGGCAATGTGGTGTTGCAATTAGGCTGATCCCTGCTCTCCTGCTGGGCAACTCCCTCCTCTCCTGATGGGGGCAAATTCCTGCTCTCCTGCTGAGGAAAGAGGTGCTGGTGAGCATCAGGCACCTTGAGGGACCACCTCACACCCCCATGTGGGTGACGCTCATCCCAATGATGCTCAGCAGCTCCTGGAGATACTGCAGCTCCAGCTGCAGCACCCACCGAGGGCTCCATGGGGCCACACCCATGTGCCACAGGTTCCCCCCAGTCAAGTGCAGCAGGACCCAGCCTGACACTGAGAGAATGGGGTCTGGCCCACCTTGCTGAGGCCTCACCCCTGACCCATTCAGCCTGCTGAGTCCTCTGGCCTGGGGTAACATCCCCTCAAGGCCCCCTTTTTGCAGCTGCAGGTTTGTGGGCTGAGGAGCCCCTCAGAGGAGGGTGAAGGGCCTGGAGCGGACAGCAGCCTGGCTGCTTCATGAACCATGGAGTGCAAAGGGGCTGGCCAGGCTGGGCTGGCAGAGCATGGTGCCCTGCACCCTGACCTCATGTGCCCATAGTCACTGTCGGCTGCAGACACTGCCTCCTCTGTCGCAGGGGTGCATGGTGGATGCTGTCCCTAAAGGACATTCTGATTGCCAGCAGCATCCAAGGTGACTGGTTCTGGCTCTGCAGGGCTCCTGCTGCCACAGGGAACGATGTCAGGGTGCTCTCCCCTTTCCCTGTAACACTGCAGCAACCCTCTTGCCTCACTCACGATGTTTGTGCGGGAACAGGACAACTTGGAAGGCTTTGAGACCTAGTACAGCAGGGAGAGCATCAAAGCCTTTCCCTTCCCTGCTCCCTCAGTTGCAGGATGAGCATCATTATGGCCCACAGCCACAGAGCAACCTGAAGAAGACAGCAGCCATGGGTCAGATCCTTTTCCCCAGGCAGAAGGATTTCATGGCCAGGAGCTGGTGATGATGTCCAGCACTACCCTCTGTTAAGGTGCTGACCAAGGACCAGCACAATATCCTGAGCTGAATCTGCCTCAACCGGACTTTCCCTGGCCCTCAGCCCCGTGTGCAGCACAAGAAGGTGATGTCTTGTGGTTGAGAAAGTGCCAGATCCAGGGGTTGGCTCCTTCTAATGAAGACCTCTCCAAACATCTTTGGAGACATGTTTTCTCTCCAAAGGTGTAAGTGCTGATGGTGGAGGAGGAGAATGAGCTTCTCAGTGGCTGGAGAAGTGCAGAGAGGAGCATTTCCAGGAGCTGCCAGCTAAGAAGCAGCCTGGGACAGAGAGGAGAGGAGCAAGAAGAAAGCCCAGATCCAAGAGGTGGAGCGGAAGGGAGAGTAGAAGAAGAAGAAAGAGCTAGAAGAGCTGAGTGAGGTGATAAACCCGAAGTGCCAGCTTGTGCCTCCCACAGGGAAGGGGCTATGGAACAGCGGTTCCTGTTTGATTGGCCTTTTCCAGGTTGTTCCTTAGCACCTGCTGCCCCCAAACACTCATGGTTGAGCTTTCATGTGTCCTGTTCATCTGTGACTGACGGTGACACCAGACCTTGAAGTCCTTGGGGATTTCTTGATTGGCCCCACAGAGATCCCTGGGATGAAGGGTTCAGAGGAGAAGTCACCAGTGGGTCTGTCTGTGCAATGGAGCGAGGGCTCTGCTGATTTAGTGAACCTCGTGCAGGGCTGCCTCTTGGCCCTCCCACAAATGAACGGAGTCTCTCCCTCCTGAGATGATGCAGCTGGAGCTCTTGAACAGAAAGGCAGAGTCTGTGTAGCCCTGGGGGTCTAAGCCCAAAAGTGTGAAAACCCAGCCGGCTGGAGCTCAGGAGAGAAATCAGTGGGGTTGGTTCTCGCACTTGGCTCTGGTTTATCCTGTTTGCTGGCTGGAGAACCACAGTCATGCAAGATCCTGTGGTTTCCCTCCCAGGAGCTGCTTGCCACTGGGAAGGTCTCCTCCAGCCAGGTCTTGCCTCCAAGATCCTGCCCGAGGCAGCTGTTCTCCCCTGCAGCCCAGAGTTCAGCTCCATCACCCCAGCTGGCATGGAGGTTGCTGCCACCTTCCTCTGCTTCAGTGCTGTTGGCCAGGAGGAGCCTGGGCTGCTGGAAATGGGGGCAAAGTCCTCCTGGTCCCCACCCGAGTGAAACAACAGGGAGAGCTGGAATCAGGGCACAGACTGGGCTGGACTGGGAGCTCTTTGCGCAGGACCTGCCCTATGCGGCCTCCCCAGTGGCAGCTGTGGTCTCTTCCCACAGGACAGCAACTATTGTGATGGCTGTCACCCACAAGGTGGTCGGTGTGCTCTGATGGTTTCACCGTCGTTGGGCACTCCAGGGAAACTCCTGAGGTGACATCTGCAGCCGCCGGGTTCTCCCGGCAGCAGCTGTTGTTGGATTCCTTGGAAACCTCCGGAGAAGGAAGCCCATGGGGAAGGGTTAGCTCCTGCCCAGCTTCCAGGACAGAGCCCCTGTCAGGTGGTAAGGTGTCCTGGGGAAATCCATATAAATCTGGAGTGACAAAACCGTGCTTCCTCGTGTCCCTCACATCCTCGTCCTGTGGGACCACCTGCGGCCAGGGGAGTCACTGGGGGCCTGGACCAGGTCAGGAGCAGAGCCATGGGGGTCCCACTCCTCTTCCTCCTTCTCCTCCTCTTCCGGAGGAGCAGAGCCATGGGGGTCTCACCCTCCAGAGGAGAAGCAGTAGAGCCGTGAGGGTCTCACCCCTTGGAGACCCCACTCTGAGGGTCTCCAGAAGGTGTCCTCAGGCAGGCGAAAGGCCTCCCTCACCAGTGTCCCAAAGCCCAGTGTGGGGTGGCACTGGCAGCAGGTGGTTCCACCCCCTTTCCAGGGTGTTCTGAAGTCCAATGGGATTGGAGCTTGGGGCCCATCCCAGTCACTCCAGTCCCTTACTTGCAGGACACCGAGGGGCTGTGGGGGGGACTCCAGCCGCTGCCACTGCAGTGTACCCCAGCCCTGGGTCAGAGGGGAGCTCGGGATGGGGGGGACTGTTCCCGTTTTCCCGCCAGCTGAGAGGGCGGAGACTGGGGGGGGAGCGGCGCAGGACCTCCTGGCGATTGGCTGAGCGCGTATGAGGCGGGGCAGGAGGTGGGGCCTATCGGAGCTCCGGGGCTGCCGCGAAGCGGAGCGGGGCCCGGACCGGACCGACCCTCGATGGCCGCCCAGCCCGGCCCCGCTGTCGGCCCCGCAGCGGCGGGCGAGAAGCGGATCATGTGCGTGGGGCTGGTCTGCCTGGACATCATCAGTGTGGTCCAGTCCTACCCGGCCGAGAACTCGGACAGCAGGTACTGGTCCCGCTCAGGGCTCCCCCCGGCCGCCGGTACTCTCCACCTCAATCCCCGTGCCGGTACCGGTGCCTACTCCGCCGCTACACGTTGCAGGTGCCTGTCGCAGCGCTGGCAGCGCGGCGGGAACGCCTCCAACTCCTGCACCGTGCTGGCGCTGCTGGGAGCCCCCTGTGCCTTCATGGGCTCCCTGGCCCCCGGACCCGCCGCCGAGTAAGTGGGGAGTTGGGGAGCGCTGAGGACGAGGGGGTGGCCTCAGGGCTACCCCCCAACTCTGGCGCCTCTGCCAGACCCTCCACCCACATCGTAGCAGCGACAGTGTCATCCTGGCCCTCTCCCTGCAAGGACACCGTCGCTGTGGGGCAGCCATGTGCCGCGGGCTGAGGTGCCACATGGTGCCACTCTGTCACCCTCAGCCAGCCCCTCAGACACTCTCTGTCCCCCCAAAAGCTTCATCGCAGCAGATTTCCAGCGCCGGGGGGTGGACGCAGCACATGTGACCTGGCAGCCCTGTGGCGATGTCCCCTGCGCCTGCTGCATCATCAATGCCGCCAGCGGCTCGCGCACCGTTGTCCTGCATGACACGTAAGGAGGCACCAGCCCCGGCCCCTGTTGCCTGGGACCAGCAGCAGCTTCACCCCCTGCACCCCATGGTTAGGTGCCCAGCACCCAGTGCCAGGGCAGTAGCACCCATCAGGGGGTCCCACGTGCCAGAGGGGGTAATACCACTTTAATCCCCCCCCACACAGCCCCTGCCAGGCATCCCCACAACCCCTGATCAACCCCTGCCAGGGCAGTGACTGCTGCTGTTCCAGCTGCCTGGTGTCACCCCACACCGATGGGGCTTTACCAACCCCCCCCAGTGCTGCTGTCTCCTGCTGCCCTTTGAGTCCATCTCAGGGTCCGGTGGCACCATCATTAATCATTCACCCAGGCAGCACCAACCCCAGCCCCCCCGTGGGGATCTCTGCTCTCGGCACTGCCCTTCGCACCTAACTGGGTGCCAGGCTTGGGGCGGGGGGGGAAGCTGAGGTCATCCCACCTGACCATGACCCCCCACTCCACAGGAACCTGCCTGATGTGACGGCCCAGGACTTCGAGCAGGTCGACCTCTCCCAGTACAAGTGGATCCACTGGGAGGTGAGCCCAGTGCCACCCC
>JAOXOE010031349.1:0-12020 GCA_028565055.1 Phoeniculus purpureus
GCAGTTAGATAATAGGATAAAGGTTGGACTCAATGACCCTGGAGGTCCTTTCCAGCCATGATGATTCTGTGATTCTGCGATTTCTTCAATTCAGGTGGCCAGTGTGCAAGTCATGACTTGGAGCCTTGCAATCAGTGAAGAGAGGAGAGATACCCGTTGCCTCCTGAATTCTGGGTGTGAAATAAAAGTATATTTTACGTCTAGAATACTTATTTAGGGCAACACAATATCTAAGAGTCATGTCACAACTTGAATTAGATACAGATGTTCTTGGCATGTTGCTAACCTCAGAACCATCATTTTGTCATGGAGCTGGAGACTCTGTACAGAAACTCCCCAACCATCTATCATAAAATTCATTTCAGATAGAGCTGTAAGTACTCACCAGGGGTCCAGTTTGAGATACCCTTAAAACTTGGCCTTTAAGAGGTGCTTTTTCAAACATCTTCAGTAACTGTGCCTCTGCAAAGCTTCCTTCCTGCATCTGTACAGTCCTGCAGTCTGTGATCATTTCATTTACTTTGGTGGGATTGGAAATTTATTACCATTTGTTTGTGTGGGGATTTTGTTGTGTCTGACATCTCTGTTTTGTTGGTGAATGCCCACAGCAGTAAACTGCTTCTCCTTACTTCAGAGCGTGTAGCCATATGCTCACAACCTGGTTACCTACCTTTGAGTTGCTCCTTACCAATCCTGCAAACAAAGATGCCATCAGGACAGAATTATTACTGAGGATGCACTCACAGCTCATGAATACACATTCTTGTCGGTATTCTGTATTAGGAGTAAAGAATAAAACTACTTCTTCAGAGCAAAGTCACTTTCCCTTAACGGAAGCTTTAATTTTTAAAATCTCAGAAGATTTTATGCACCGTTTTCACTTCTACTTCCTTTCATGCCAAACACATCTAATTCAATCTCTCCTGAAGTTAGAGCAATCCCTTCCTGCTGCCCCTTCTCTCCCAGCAGCAGACAGTGCATTTAATATGCCCAAAATAATCTCCACTTACAAACACAAGTGTCTGTCGGAGAATTATTTCTGAAGAAAAGATGAAATATTGGTGCCTATTAAACAACATTATGGGAAAGCAACTTCGTTTTGTGTTACAGCTTTGGTCTGTTGCATCACTTCTCTCTATTTTCCTCCTAGATGGTGCATGTAGAAATAGAGCAGTGCAGCAGGGATACTCACACCCTGAGTTTCTGAGTCAGGGGTAAAGAGAAGACCATCATCATGATGCCAAAGCCTTTGTGTGGCACAGGAGAAGCAAGGTAGGAGGGTGTTAAATATCCTCTGTCTGGTGCCTGGAACTTAGGACACGGCTTTAAGTCTGTATTAGAGGCAGGGGAGCAGCTGCAGAGACAAAGCTGGTGCCTGCAGCTTGAGGCCTCCCTGGGGAAAAGCCTTTTACTCACCTGCAGCCTTCCCTTGGGGAGATCTATTCTTCTGCCTCCTCTGGGAAAGAAAGAGACATCTATGGAGGACTCAAAGGGAATGATGAAAACCAGAATCACAAAAATAAGACCTTTTCCTTTGCTGTGTATTGTCCTTGAAACCTTAAAGACAAACAAACCCTGCTATGCGTCTGTATCAGGAAAAATGCAAGTTAGGTAATGCTTTGGAAGGCCTGTCAGAGCTCTGCTTTGGAGCTCTCTGCAGGTAGAGCAGCAGGATCAGATGCTGTGCCTCCATGTAATAACATACTGCTGGTGTCCAGAGAGGTATTTTTGCCCAGAACCAAGCTGCCAAGAAGTCTGAAGGAGAATACCCTTCCAAATGGTGCAGCATTTCCTCATGATTTCATTCGTATCTGCACAGAAAAGGGACACTGACGCACTCTGCGGGCCTCACACCCAGAGGTTTGTGGCAAGAATCAACTACTTGACTCACAGGTGAACAAAAATATGTGAAGTGTTGGACAAACATTCCCACTTTTTAAGAAATCGAGAGCAGCAATAGAAGTTGTTGCTTCCACCCCTCCCCATCCCCTCCCCATACACAAAGTGAAACATTCTAGGTACTGTAAGTAAGCAGAAGGCTCTTTTCTACTCAAAGAGTAGAGAATACATAACTTGATATATAGTGGAATGGACAAGGATCTCAGAAGGCAGCTTCTAATCACCCATAAATGCTTTATAACCTGCCTCAAGCCAGGACTATAAGTATGAACCCTAATAGGTGCAGCTGAAAGCAGACACACTTACTGTCACAGCGCAGTGCCAAAACCCCTCAGTGTGTTACTCACTGATAGTAAAGATGAATGTCAATTAGTTCCCTCTGCACATTCTGATCTGTGCAGTACTTCAACCAGCTACTGCCTGTGAAGGATGATCTGCTCATACCAGGCCAGTCTGTGGGACTGGAGCTTTTTTTCCCATGCAGATGATTACTATAAATCAATGTAACTATTACCATGTAAGACATCACTGTGAACCCAAGCTATGGCGTTTTAGAAAGGCCAAATTTGAACAGCATGCATAATCACTTCAGCTGATTAATTAACTAATGCTGATAGGAAGGAAGGAAGGAAGGATGGACCTGTTTTCCATTGATAGTAAGACCCTTTTCTATCAGTTGTGTGGCAGCAAGTTATTGTTTAAAGTTGTTAAAACCCCCTCTAATTGTGTCTCTGTTTTCACCTTCATTGGCAGGTTAAGCAAATATTGTAAAAATGAATTGTACGAGCCGCACTTCACCCTCTTTTGTGTTGCCTTGCCATGAGTACAACTGAGATCTACAGTCAAGGTACCCATGGAAAGCTCTTGCATGCTCAAGCACCTGTGTGCATTCAGCCATGAATTTGTATGCTCAACTACTGATGGGGAAAGGGTACTGCTGCCTGGGTGCTTAAATTCCTGCGCAGTCTCCTTGCAAATTCAGTTTTAAGGGTAGGCTTTCAGAAGACACATGGAAATTCGGCCTTAAACTTGCTTTCTGTGAAAAGCATCTGGAAACGGACCCTAAAGCTGAGCTTAAGTACATGACGAGTCTCTTCCGAGCTGTATGGTGTGATAACATGTTCGTCAAGTGCTGTGATATTCCTAGTTAATGAGGGGCTTTGCAAAAAGTTCAAGGAATCACTAAATGACACTTAGATGTCTCAGCCTTTGGTTCTTTCCAATGCTGAATACAAATTAATTGTGTAGAATGAAATAGATGCCGGGTTATTTTTGGAATTATAATGTGTTACAATTCAAGATGAGATTAGGGTCAATTTACACTAAGTCTGCTTTGAAACTATTATATAACTGAGCCAGAGTAGGTCACTATGTCCTGCTCTGCATACAGAAAGCTCCCAGACTCAGTGTCTATAAATAACGATCAAGCTAAACCAGACAAGCAGCTTGAATCTAATATTGGGAAGATCATTTTGTGCTACCTTCTGCAAATAATTATGCTGGAGTCCAGGCGAGGAAGGAGCACATTCTTGTCTGGTGTACACCATGCATACAGAGTGAAAAGATTATCTACTTGCATTAATGTCAGCATTAATAAATAACTGGCCGTGGCTCTTCCTAAACTCTCTGACTAAAAGAGGAGCCAGAGTAGTGGGCGATGGTTGGGTTTTATTTACCCCATCCCCTTACCTCTTGTGTTTTGTGTTGCAGTGTAAGAAGACAAAATAGCGTGGCACGGTTTATTTGTGAGGTGCTGTTGCCCTAGTTACCAGCCTCATATCAGGGTTAAAGTTGACAGTGTGGGCTCATTCCTTAATCTCAGCTCAGGTTGCTCACAAGGGAAAAGGCTTTAATGTTAACTGAGCTTGTCTTTGGCTTGGGGAGTTAGACCTTTAACAATGCACCGGGGAATATTTCTTCATTGCGGCTGTCATAGCTTGTCTGGGGAATGGGAATTGCATGGTGGGGGAGGGCAAACCTTGCTATGGCGAAGCTTATTAAATTATGGAGGAGGGGATTATTGGTAGGAGCAGGGCTGTGGGCTCTGCTAGTCATTGTAGGAACCTTTTGTGTTCCACCTGGCAGAGGGCAGGGTTTTGTTACAATCCCCTTGTACACAGCTCAGATAGGATTGCCTGGTGGCGTGAGCTGTATGGCCCAGAAGGGTTTCATTGCTGTTGGAGTAACAAGAAGAAGGTGTAGGGTTTGGCTGTGAGGTGCAAGTGTGTACAAATATGCTCACCCTCCTCCAAAGTGCTAAAGAAAAGCATGAATTATGGAGCTGGTCCCACTCCCAGCTCTGCCAGTCCAGAATGGTTGAGGCTAAAATTATAATCCTGGGTGGGTCCCTGCTCTGCTGGAATTAACTCAAGAACTCTGGAATGAACTCTCTCAACTGCAAAATTAACCCTTTTTTCTGTGTAAAGTTCCTGTCAAGACACAAAAATGCTTCTTACATGCCACCCAAAATCATTGAGGGTCCAAGACCTCAAACTGTGTTGATGAGACTGAGCATCTGGTCCTGGTCTGCAGTGAGGTGCCTCTCAACCCACCTAGAGACTTGACCTGGCTGACATTCTCTGGGGACACATCACTCTGATTCAATCAGCTTCATCCCAAAGTGCACCAATATGCTTTGCTTTCTTTAAAGCTTGACAAAGGGGAGCAGGCATCCCAGCAGAGCCCTCTTTGCTTACAGTAGCCCAGTGACTGTGTCCTGCTGTTGGAGCTTGTATTTGGGTTCCTCCTTACCTGTGCAAGTTTGGATTTTCATCTCACTTTGTCTCAGTATTCCAGTTGTTAAACTGTAGCATGGTAGAGGTGACACTGTTGGGATTTAATTGAGAAAGAAAAGCTATGCTAAATTTTAAGGGCAAATGTTCTTCTCAGGGAAAGGCATTAGAAGAGCTGGAGATCATTAGTGTCCTTCTGGGCTGCCCTGTGAAGCTCTTTCCCTGCCATAAGAGATTCTTTGTGTTCTCATAGGTGAAATCATTAGTGCTCATGGAGCAATAATCTCAGTCTCTAGCTGTGTATGGGAGATCCAGGCCTTTAGGAGAGGTGTAGATGACTGAAAGGATCTGTGGTCATTTCTTCAGCTCATGGAAGTGCCTTATTCATTTCTTCTTGAGGCACTCATTTTCCTCACCCACTGTTACTTGTCTTCAGCCATCCATGACACAGAGGGGAGAGTCAGGGATATTTGTGTGCGATCGTGACAGATACTTCATACTTTTTACTGTTCTATAAAGATAGTGGCACAAACAAATCACCTGAAGATAAGACCCATCATTCTTGCTAACAGCCACAGACCTATAAATCATCAATACAGTTGCTTTTTATAGCTTCTTTTCCATATGCTTAGTTTAACCGTGGAGTTAGCGCTGTTTGCAGGGAACAGGTTGCAGACTGTGGTTTGTGTGTAACGAAGGAAAGCCACGGGCCATGGTCTTTGCTTCATCTCTCTTCCTTAACATATTCTGTCAGTTTGCACATCAAGATAAGGTTTCCTCTGACTGCCAGTCAGACAAACTTAACCCAGAATCTGATAATTAACTTGTGTTCTGCTTCATACATCAGCAACCACAATCAATACCGGGGTGAGAACCGGAGCTGTTGCTGACTGCTTTTGCAAATGATGCTCAAGGCAGCTGAGAAGCAGTGGCTGGTACACAGCTGTATTCGCTCTAGCTGCCCAGGCCTCCCTTTGACAGCTGCTTTTGTAGGTTAAGGAGCTGATTTGCAGGGGATATAAATCATCACAGCTCTATTGAGTTCAGTAGAGAATCCTTCTCTTTCTTACCTGTATGTTCATACAAGAGTTTGCACCGTTTTCTGTCTGTTTCTGTTTCTTCTCTGCAAGAGAACCAAAGCATGAGGTCCCTCCTGTGCTGGAGTTGTGGGGTGAACTGGAGACAACACCCAAAACTTCAGGGTGACCCATTTGTACTCACAATCTACAGTACTAGAGGTATGAGGTCTATTCTGCAGGTAATTAGCTGACCAGGCATGTACCAGCACATCCATCTCTTCAAGTGTTCTCCTGAGAATCAGTGCTTCATGCCTTCCTGGCAAAGAGGGAGAAGCAGCAGGGTCCAGGCTGGCAGAGCTGGAGACGCTGAGTAGCCACAGCAGATGTGGAGATGAGGGTCGATGCTTCAGAGCAGACGAGAGGCATTTGGCCCAGTCTGATTTAACTTGCACATTCCTAAATGCACTTTCCAAGTGTTTCCTATCGATATGATTTATGATTGTTGCAGATGGAGTCTAGGCTAATCCCTGATGAGAACTCCCTTAAGGTCCTGGCAAGTCTGTATCTGCAGCCACGTGAAGCGTTGAAGTGTCTCTCTGAGATGCTGCAGAAATATAAATGACCATGACTGTGGATGGACAGGACTGAATTGGTGTAAATACATGAAGTTTTAATAATATTAAAGGATTAAACATTTCCTCTTTTAATTATTCAAAGGAAAGATAACTATTGGCTGGTATTATCTTACCACTGAACACAATTTTCTTACCTAAGTGGTGTTAATAGCCCATCAGATAATGGGGCAGACAGTGAAAGGGATGCTAGAGAGCCCGGAGTTATGCAAGTGATACATTAAATCAGGTAGGTAGGGACAGCACAGGCCGCTTTCTAAAAACACACTGAAATCTGGCCACTGGGTAACTTTAATAATGGGAGAATATCTCTCTATTTGGGTTTCTCGAGGTAACGTGGCATTTACTGCAGAAAAAGATCTGTGGTTTTCCTCTAAAAGTACGTGGTCACAGCGCACCACTTGTAACTGTTCTCCCCAGATGCTCTTAAGCAGCAGGAATCAAACAGATGAAATTCTGCCCAGTAGGCTATGTTCAGAGCTGTGTCAAGATAATTTGGGCTCCTTTATTGCCATGGGCATCTGTTTCCTTTACTAGTGCCTTTCTACACAGTGCTGTTACTTTCAGTCTCCTCTGTCCACCTTCCTTTCCATCTTCCTTCAGTGCGGGAGAAATAGAGGATACTAAGGCATTAATTTAGGAAGAAGTTCTTTACTGAAGGAGTGGTTGGGCACTGAAACAGGCTGCCCAGGGAAGTGTTTAAAAAACGCTTAGCTAGAGCGTTTGAGGCCATGGTCTAGGGGTTAGGGAGATGTTGGGCTGCGGGCTGGACTTGATGGTCCTGGAGGTCCTTTCTAGCCGTGATGATTCTAGGTTTCTATGACATTAGGATGTTGCTTACATGTGATGTTTGTTCAGTCCTATACTTCATCTATGGCTCAGGTTATACGTCAGGAGGCTGCAGGGAGTTAGAGCAACAAGAGACTTTCTTCCTAATGCTGCACCAAGAACACACTTCAGTCCAGAACAGATGCTCAACCAGACCAGAATGGATGGTTTGCAGTCAAACCCTTGTGAAACATTGATCAGTTTTCACCATAGTAATTCTGAGAAATTTGTCTAAGGAGTTCTAGTTCCTCAAAGATCCTCAAAGAGTAGAAGTTCTTACTCAGAAACATTCTCATCTGCCTCATGCTGTCATAAATCCAGAGTAAATCCAGTGGCTTCAGTGGTGGAAGATGGGTTTATACGAGAGGGTCTACTACCAGATTCTAGTTCATTAAACACTTAATGCTCCAGCAACATTTGGACATTGTCTGCATAACGAACGAGTCTCTGAAAGATGCACATCTGGAACACACCCGCTCTTTGCCAAGTTAGTGAAACCTCTTTTGTAGGGATTCTACAGTGGCATTTCAGCTGACAGTTTGTCTCTTTCAGGCACTTAGGCTTCTACCTCATACATGAGATGTTGAGATTCAGCCATTTCAGTTCACCTCCCTTTCTCATCTCTAAAAATTAGTTCCTGAACGGTTGTCACTGTGTGCAGAGGATCGTGATCCTGTTTCTGTATTGTCCCTGCCATCTGTCTCTGCGGTGTGATGCTTTCCCAGGCAAGAACATCTCTGTTCTTTTTGTGGCAGGGTCTTGACTGACGGAGGAAACGCATGGTTTTGCCTCACAGACACAAACACTGATCAGTGCTGAAGGTTTATGGTCCTAACTCTTATGAATTCAGGTCTGTGTTCAGTGGGCGATTTTGTAAGCATAGTAATTGCATGCACAAGCACGTGATTAGATCTGTGGTTTTGACCAATATCAGGCTGTGAATGCCCAGCATATAAATTATAAATATTTGCAAGTAGCAGCTCTCAAATCATTGCAGATCAAGAACTGTCTGTAGGAGGTATTTGGCAAATATTTAAAATAATGAATACGGCTCCGATGATCGTCATCGACTCGCAGGCAACACTCGCAGACAAGTGTAACCATTATGAATTATTCAGCCAATTCTATTCAGAATTACGTATTTTTTTAAGAACTATAATTAACGATATAGAAGAGTGAGTATGAGACACACTACCAAAGGTCTGTTCTGTGCTACTCCTTCTGAGAGATTAAAATGAAATGCAGACAGTTTGGAAACCACAGACCTTGTTTTAGAATTGTCGTCTGCTCTGTTTGCTGACAGTGACTTTTGCTGCTTGTTTACTGCAATTTACTCAGTTGCAGCATAAGTTACACATGATTATCATCTCGATACCATGCTAAGCTGACATCTGTCAAGTTTAAAAGTCATAATAGGTGCTATTAGTCTTTGAGATGATCCAAAGGCATGATGATTGGTGTGACAACAGAATGCACAGGCTTCATTTAAAGACATTAGACTTCCTTAAAGGGGATTTTGGGTGGGCTCTACCTGCTCAGAAGTTAAACAGTTTCAATGCCTTAAAAGCTACCAGAAGTCAGGAAGTGTGGAGCTGGTCTTTGTGGAAACAGTTGTCAGAATAATAAAGAAAAGGAGACTGAGGGGTGATCTCATTAATGTTTATAAATATGTGGAAGATGGGTGTCAAGAGGATGGAGCCAGGCTCTGCTCAGTGTCTTCTAATTACAGGGCAAGGGGCAAAATGCATTGTTGTCCTTCTTGTTCACATGCTGTAGTAGAGTGTAAGTTTAAACTACCTGCTTCAGAAACTTCATTTCTCATGGCTTTAAAAAGCAGCTGTTTCAAGCCAAACCAAGCTGAAATTATTAATATTGTTCTAAGTTCCTTTTCATGTTTGAAAAGCTCTTAAGATGCTTTTTACATTTTAATTCAAGAAAAAGTAGAGGTAAGAACTTTTTTCCAAGCTGTAAGGCTTGAGACAGCTCCTCGTGAAGCCAGAGATCAAATTTTCCGTAAGATTAATGAGTAGATGGTCAGCAAGCCACTGACTTGCCTTTGGTGTCTTGGACGACTGCAAGGAAGATGTCACAGATCACAGAATCAGAACATCAGGGATTAGACAGATGAGAGGTTTAGATCGCTTAAAGAGTCACCCTCAAAGGTCTGAGCAACAGTGATTTTAATATCAATTTGTAAAAGTATGATTTAATGAAATTCAATGGTGAGATTCACTCTATGACTTGCTATGTGGAAGAAACGTAGAAAAGACAATGAAGTTGGAATCAATTTAGAGAGGTTTACACAGGGACAAAGGATGAAGAAGGGTGAGACCCTTTGATTGATTTATGAGGTTCATAATGGACCCCCTTGCTTTCTAAACTCTTGATGGAGCTTAGGTCTAATGGAAGGAAGATAAAGTGTAAGAAAACGCTCCTGCTGAGTCACTAGTGGATCACCTTGCTTTCTAATTTCCTTCTCAGAGAAGAGTCTAGTTGTGTCTGGATCCAGACTTATCCCAAACTGGGATAACAGTTTCTGTCTAAAGGATTTAAACACATGGATTTCATCGGTACTGGTTCAGCATGCTGTCAGTCATTAACCAAGGGTCTGTTGGCGATAAGGGCTCTCACTACCTTAGGTAAGGAAGGATCTCTTCGTCTCCAGTAAGGCATCTCAAACCTTGAGAGGTGTAGCAAGAAAAAATGAGTGTATTAATGACAGGAACTACTCACAGAATCACAGAAGGGAGTGGAAGGGATCTCAAAAGATCTTCCAGTCCAATCCCTCCCATCACAGCAGGATCACATAGATCAAGTCACACAGGAACATGTCCAGGCAGGTTTTAAACATCTCCAGAGAAGGAGACTTGAGTTGTAAGGGTAGAAATGAAGTGGACAACCCAGCCAATGTCAGAGAGAAGGATAAAGATAGGAAGGGAAGTATATCCACCAGTATGGATGGTGGAGAAAGAGAAGTTGTGAACATTTGCCTTAGCACAGTGACAGCTGATGTGAAAATTCAGGTACGTGGCAGCATGCCCTGCAACAAGAGGGTGTCTTTTTCTTAGTGCATTTACAGGGACTCCCCCACTGCATCACCAAAACATTATTACAATGGTGGTGTGTGGTCCAGAACTAAGAATAAGAACTTTTAAAAGATTTTAACTGAGTTTATCCATCATGTGGCTACAAAACCTCATTTCCAGTGAGAGGCCAATGGAAATTCCTGCAGGCAGAGGATGACTATGAAAAGAACTATATGTGAGTATTCTGCTGAGACCTTTTGAGCTACTAGAAAAGGGGGTCTGTAAGCAATTTCGTAACAGGGGTGATAACCAATGCACAGTCTACTAATGCTGGAGAGAAATGATTAGACATACAGCTGGGCCAAACTGAAGATGTAGAATTAAACTGGGAATATTTTTGCCCATAAAATTACAAGTTGATAATTTCGTTCAGGCTTTCAAAGTCCCAGAGGAAAATACCAAAGCTGAACTAAAATCTTGGGCTTTAAAGTCTTTTAGGCACTTTGGAAGTTAATTCTGGCTCACATTATGATCATTTGCCTGTGCAATTCAGTGACGTGTGTGGTGTGTGTTTCAATGTCATTGAAGTTTCTAGTGCTGCTAAGTGAAGGTGTAGTAAAAGATGACCTGTGCCTTCATTGCAAGGAGTTCAGGGTAGAACTGGGATCCAATGTGACATCATGGCGTAAGAGTTAGGTCTGGAAATCTGGGCTATGGAAGTCCCAAGGGGAGAAAACACACGAGTGAAGAGTGACGTCTTTGGGTGATCACCTCTATGGCGTGTGTGTTCATGTTCCATCTTTCTGCACTGAACAATAACCTGCACTGTTTCCCTTCCCTCTCGTAGTTCCAGAATAGTGAGCTGTGTTGGGACGTGCTTTTGAACTCGTAGTTTATACTGAGTTAAACTGGTTCTATCCTGTAGTCATGGGAACTTGGGGTCTTCAAGCTCTGTGTGTAATGAATAATACATTATGAGACTGTTCACCAAGATTTCTTGTGTGCTGTAATATTAACAATTTCCCACATGTGGGATTCGTATTTATCCCTGTGTATACTGAAGGATAGTGTAAGTAGCTCGTATCTATTGTGCAGCAAACACGCTCCCTCTGATGTAGCGTTTGTTAAAATTACTTCCAGAGTGTGAGGAGTACAGCCCATAAAGCACCTCCTAATCTCCAACCATTATTAATGAAATAAAACAGCGTTACTTGTTACCCACACAGAGAATTTAAAAATAAACCCCACATTTAAATGACAGATTCCATAATGGCAGCACATAAAGAGGCTGAGAGCAGCGAGTGCAATGGCTGGCTGTGCTGCACGCTGAGCTCTGGAGAATACAGAAGCTTTGAACTCAGACAGGTCCTGAGACCTCATGGAGCACATTACCAGCAGCTGTGGTCTCTGTGTCTGGGGCAAATCTTCAAATTTCAGCATGTTGAAGTATTAATTTCTGATGAGGATAATGCAGTGCACAGCCCTTGAGTTGGATTGTTTCTGCAGCAGATGACTGAATCCCCAGCTCATTGATTAAGTGTCTGTGTGAGTGGGAAAGTTTGATTTGACACATGGTGCAGTCTTGAGTGAGGGACAAGGACTTGGCTGGTTAACCTGAAATCCAGACCCTCACATGTTGAATTACAGGGTTTGTACCTGAATATTCAGCTGTGCTCAAGGACTGAGCTGGCAGGGGAACTGTGCAGGTACATGGTGAGCAGCCCTCACAAATCAACTCACCATTGATTGGTGGGGTGGATGGAGGAAGATGAAGCAAGTTTTCAGAGTAGGGCAATATGGTATCTACCCATGGCTCACTTTTTAACACACTCAACGCCTTTTCAATACATCACTGCATTCTGGGGCCTTACAGGGAAGGGGTGT
>JAOXOE010031350.1:0-12019 GCA_028565055.1 Phoeniculus purpureus
CTTCCAGTGCTCTGTCACCCTCACTGGGAAGAAGTTCCTTCTCATATTGATGTGGAACCTCCTATGTTCCAGCTTACCCTGATTGTCCCTTGTCCTATCATTGGATGCCACTGAGCAGAGCCAGGCTGCATCCTCCTGACACCCACCCTTCACATATTTATAAACATTAATGAGGTCACCCCTCAGTCTCAGCTGATCTGAAGTGCAAACCTCTCGTGGTATGCAACACTAATCCCATCTGTGTGATTCTCAGGGGTGTTTTACATCTCACCGCTACAATGCTGTTACCCCTTCAGCTTAAAAACTGCAGCAGCTCATAGATCCTCAAGGATTGTTTCCCCAAAGGCCCATGGTTCATTCCTCAATGTACGAGTCAAGGCAGCTGGCTGGATATGAGCTTCCATAGCAAAAAAGAAATGGCATGTGAGACCTTGATATGATTGAGAAGATAGACTAGCACATAGTATTAGAAAACACCACATCCTACACAGCCACCGTCTGCAGAGTTTGATGTATAACTTGTCCACATACCAGATTGAGATACTAACTCTGCACAGCACCTTCACCAAATAAAGCATTATACTCATCAAGGAATTGCAGTTCTTGGGCAGTTTAGTCCAGCAACAGCTACATGAGTAGAATACAGGTAAAACACCAAGATTGAGGTGTTTTGCTTAGAATGAGGTGATCCTGCTCTGGCAGGGAGTTCAGACTAGATGATCTTTTGAGGTCCCTTCCAATCCCTAATATTCTGCGATGTAATCCTGTGCATTTATGGGTACCCATGAGTGGTGGAGCCTTACATTTCCCACACTCTTTAGGCTGTATCATGCCCAGGGCACAATAAATTTCAACTGTGCCCTGTTCCTTTAAGCAACAGGCAAGTACTGGTCTGGCATTCCTCCCAGGTCTCAAACAAACACATACCTAGCCACATGGCTTATGAACATAATCCAGCTATGAGTAATGTTTGCACAGCTACATGTATGATAAAGTATTGGGTATTGTAGCTTGGACACAGTATCTTCAGAACATGCATTGTACATGCTGTAGCAGTGTGACTGCGACACGTGTTGCAGCCACATCCTGAGCACAATCTCCTCTGGTACCTGTGGATTTTTCTGGTGGTCGAACTTGTTTCTGAGTTTGACCTCCAGTATGATTGCCAGAAGTGAGACTTAAGCATACAATCTGCTTTGAAAGAGAAGTTGTTTACAAAGCAGCAACTTTATGTAAAATGTCCTCTGAGTCTTCCAAAGAAAAGCAACGGAGCTGGTTAAGGGTCTGGAGTACAAGTCCTGTGAGTGGCTGAGGAAACTAAGGTTGTTTAGCCTCAAGAAAGTGAGGCTGAGACGAGACCTACACATACTTGAAGGGAGGCTGTAGTGAAGTGGGAGTTGGTCTATTCTCTCAAGTAGCAAGAGAACTAGAGAAAATGGCCTTAAGTTGTGCCAGGAGAGGTTGAGGCTGGATATCAGGAAGAAATTCTTCACTTGAAGTTTTATCAAACATTGGAATAGGTTGCTCAGGGCAGTGGTGGGGTCACCATCCCTGGAGGTATTTAAATGACATATAGATGTAATACTGGGGGACCTGGTCTAGTGATGACCTAGCAGTGCTGGGTCCATGTTGTGCTTGATGGTCTTAAAAGGTCTTTTCCAACCAAAACAATTCAGCGATTCTCCTGAGAGGCCCTTGGTCCTTGCTGATCAACAGGAAGCCTGTTGGTATCTGTGGTCTGGAGATTGGTCTTTGTTGAAACACCAGCCAAGGTTCTCAAGCCAAGTTGGATCACTGCCTCAAAACATGGCACAATGTAGTTGCAGGAGGCTCTTTGTTGCAGAGAATTGGGGGAAAGTAATCTTGTGTGTGTCCAGTTGAATGAGGTGATGTATGTGATTGGCCACATCAGCATGAATTACCAGTGTGAGCATTGCATGACGATAAGGTTCATGGATCGCTGGAGCCATAAAAGACTTTCTTTGTTTAAGGGCTCAGAAAGAAGTGGCTCTTTGGCATTTTTATTTTCTATTGAATAAATAATGTGAAACTAGAGACTTTCCCTCCACCCTGCAAGTGACCTGCTTCAAAAAAATGGGGTAAACATAAGAGGATTGAGGGTTGTGTAGGCACTGCATCTCACAAAGGGCAGGATCTCAGACACCCTCACTTCTTTTAGGTATCTGATCACACAGTGCAGAAGTTTTAGATGAAGTTCTTGTTTTCCCTTTTGGTACGTTACAATTTGCCTGCTGTGAATCAGGAACTTCACTTTTAAGCAGCAGCTTTTGGCTAAGCTTGATGTAAACAGGAACACACCAGGTGACTACCCAACACAGAGTCACAGAATGGCTGAGGTTGGAAGGGACCTCAGGATGTTATCCAGTCCAACTCTTCTGTTCAAGCACAGTCACTGAGAGCCAGATACACAGGACCATGCCTCGATCACTTTCGAATATCACAACGTCCACAACATTCCTGGGCTTAGAATTCCCGTGGCGGTACTTAGTCACGATCACAGCGCTTGCAGTACTAGATGATCTGTAGAGCTCCCTTCCAACCCAAAACATTCTATGATATTATGAAAAACATTTCCTGACGTTCCAATGCAGTCTGCGGTGTTTGACTTTATGGCTATTGTCCTGAGCATCGCTGAAAAGAGATTCATCTTCTCTATATCTTCCTTTCAGTTATTTGTACACATTGATGAGAAGCCCCAGGGGCCTCCTCTTTTCCAGGCTGAACAAAGGGCAATGGGTGTGAGCTGGAACACAGGAAGTTCCACATCAATATGAGAATGAACTTCTTCCCAGTGAGGGTGACAGAGCACTGAACAGGCTGTCCAGGGGGATTGTGGAATCTCCTTCTCTGGAGACGTCTCAAACCCACCTGGATATGTTCCTGTGCAACTTGGTCTAGGTGATCCTGCTGTGGTGGAGAGATTGGACTAGATGATATTTTGAGGTCCCTTCTAATCCCTAATGTTCTGTGATTCTGTGAACAGACCCTACTCTCTCTCAGCCTTTTTCATGTGCAAGATGCTCCAGCCCAGGCCACTGTTGGGCTCTTTTGACACAAGGGCACGCTGCTGGCTTATGTCCAACTTGTTGTCCAGGACCCCCCGTGCGTAATTGTTCCCACTGCAATCATACAGCTCACAAGGAACATGTATTAGTTCAGAAAACTTGTGACCGAATAATAGGATGCTAATTTTTAAGTGACTTAGCTCCTTGAAACCCAGCAGCTAAAGAAGTGTATGTGCTAATGCAATCACTTCTATTGAGTGATCTGAATGGTGACAAGTCACACGTGTGCAGTCCAGGTGGTTCCTGGCTCCATCACAACCAGTGCCAGTAGTTCAAATAATAAGTTACCTACTCAGGGCTGTTTCTTTTGCAGCAAAGCATGTAAGTGAAAGCGATGCGATCTACATTTCAAAGGGTTTACCTCCTTGATTAGTCGGCCCTAAAATAATAAAGGGAATTGTTTGATTGCACGATCGTTAGTATTTGCTCTGCATGTGTTGTAGTGGAGATACTTTGATGGGCGCTGTCATTTCTAAGCATCGCAGTACACGCTGCTGCCTCCAGCAGCTGGGAAATGACTTTCATTCTCCTTTACCACTGGGTGGCGATCTCTGAAAAATTATGAAACAAAAGCTTCTTGCTCGAGATTTTATTTTCGGTAAAACTACAGGAAAATTCAGAGATAAGACTTCGGTACTCCTGAACAGCAGCCGTAAAGGCAGTCTAAATGAAAACGATACCAAAGGTCTGCTTTCGAAACAGGAGGCATCCCAGCAGATCTGGCTACAGTGAAAACTCTAGCATCACCTTACAATGTCACAGAATCACAGAACATCAAGGATTGGAAGGGACCTCAAAAGACAATCTAGTCCAATCCCCCCTGCCACAGCAGGATCACCTAGATCAAGTCACACAGGAACATGTCCAGGTGGGTTTTAAACGTCTCCAGAGAAGGAAATTCCAATTAGGCAGAAATCACATGTTCCCTGGATAAACTGTGAGTTGCCAGACAACAACCAGCCCCACTCTGTAACAGAACTAAGGGAGAGCAGCCTCTAGAACACCAGATTATCATTGCATAGCAAAGACGGAGAAAACCACTATGGTCCTGATTTTTGCATATTTAAATGCAACGTGGTGTGCAGCACCGGCAAGCGCGTCGCAACCACCTCCTTTGAGGTAGCTGTAGAGAGCAAGAAGGTCTCCTCTCAGCTTCCTCTTTCCTAGACTAAATAACCCCAGTTCCCTCAGCCTCAGAAGCTGTACTTTTGCTAAGTGTTTTAATGACTGCTTAAAACTCCAGATATAAGGAGCTCCATATTTGCCCTGGAGTGCAGTGCAGTCCTGCAACAAATACTTTAGGCTTACCATGTGAGCACTTAACTCAATCAGGAGCTGCAAGACATGCCCTCTTCCTTTTGACAACAATTCAATGGAGAGATATGCTTTTCAGCGAATAAGATAAATAAGTTGAGCCCGGACTCTGCCAACTGCAAACAAAAGCACATGAGCAAAGGTTGGCACCACACCTGCTTACCCTTAGCTCTTTTATTTTCATTTAGTCAGCTTAGTTACAGCCAAACAGCTTGTGCTGCGCCTTCTCGCAGTCACAGGACACGCAGGAGAGGTCCACAGGACCACATGGACAAGGGTCTTTGAATGGCCACAATCTTTCATTTGTTATCCTAATGAGATAAGAAAATGAGTGCCATAAGTTTTGGAGTTCATAAGGTGGTGTTCAAAGTATGAAACAATAAAAAGCGATGTTGCAGAAATGGAGAAAAAGCTTAGCCGCAAGCCTGGGGGAGCGCAGCTCCTCTGCTGGAGAACAGTTTCCAGGATGTTTGTCTATGCATAACCTGCTACTACAATAGCAGTTGCTCCTACCATGCATCTCACAGACTCACCTTCCTCTCTGGCTTTTGGATTTCATCAGGAAACTTAACCCTCTGGATGCTGTGAAAACGCTTAATCACCCTTCTGAGCAATTACTCGGCTTGCGGCCAACACAGCATTGCCTTCGCTGAGCAAAATGGAAAGGAATTATGACCACATTAAAACCTTCAGCTACCTAATTGCTATTTAATTGCTGTTCAGCATTTCCAATGCATTAACTAGCAATGGTGGTGTTACATAAGCACTCAAAAGCACCAGCCGACTCTTTAGGACCACAGAAAGCACAGCGTGTCTGAGCGGGCGTCTGCACTCATGGGTGCGTTTGGAGGCGTTAGCAATGGCAAGGCTTCTCTTCTCCGCTCCGCACAACACATAGCCATGAAGCATAAGGATGTCTTCACCAAAGGGAATAGCTGCTGAGTCTGGCTCTAAACATTAATGAGGTCACCCCTCGGTCTCCTTCTCTCCAAGCTAAAGAGACCCAGCTCCCTCAGCCTTATACTGCGGCAGAAGGGGTGAGCCCCCAGCATGTGGGCACTGCACATCTCTTAAGAAGGGCACTCACCCTGTCACCATGCTGTCAGTGAGGTGTGGATGACATTTTGGTTAAGACAGCTCTAAGGGCTGTGCAGATTCAAACCCATTTTCTGCCAGAAGCTTTCCATCTGATTGTGACCAAATTACTTAATCTGAAAAATAGGGCATTAAAGAATTTCTTTTACAACTCCTTTGGGGCAGAGGCTTTCTGTCTGAGATGTAGCTGTGCAGTATTGACTACAAAGAAACGCGGATTTTATCGAGAGTCTCTTGACATACTTGTAACGTGTAATGAAATAATAACCTAGTAGTCCTGGGAAATTTTCTTAGTAACCCATAGACTATCTGTCTTGAGGAATTATTTTGGTTATTGAACCTGACTTCACACACACCATGAATTAGGAGGTTTTCATGAACATCTTCTTGCTCGAACTAGACACTCTGTTCTATAAATAATTATATTAGTAGCTTAAAATGGCAATGATTTAGAAAATATCACAGCTAATTTATAATCTGGGTTTGCTGCCATCCTGTCGCAGATTTTATCTCCATATCTCCATCTGTCAGATCAAGGAGCCTAAGATCAAAGGTCTGTCATGCTGTGGCTTCTTTGTTAAGCTGAATAGATTGAACTCCTGTTGTCTTACACTATGAGGTGCCTTTGCCAATGCTTTAATCATTCTTGTATAATCTTGTATGATCAGTCTTCTCTCTAACCACTCCCAGATAAATGTACTAGATGCTCTTTTAGAAGTGGCTACACCAGTGGAATGATGGAGGCAATATGCCTTCCCCACTCATTCACACCATTCTCTGCTCACAAGTCAAGGTTTATCATTTTAGGCTACCAAAAGCTCGCAATGAGGGCTCGTCCTTCATAGTCCAGTCACCCTATGATCTCCAAAAAGAAGTATTTTCTGTTTGTTTGCATCGTTTAATGTAATTAGAAGAGCCAGACGGCTCTGTGTCCACGTCTTCCTCATGTACCCACTACCTCCAGTCTCTGCACCAGCTCCCACATTAAATGAGAATTCTGTACTGCTTATGAGGATCTAATTTATACTTGTACTGCTTACAAGTATACAGGAGATTCTCTTCTTGCCTTGCTGTCGGGAGACCTAACCACAT
Source organism: Phoeniculus purpureus (assembly GCA_028565055.1). NCBI lineage: Eukaryota > Metazoa > Chordata > Aves > Bucerotiformes > Phoeniculidae > Phoeniculus > Phoeniculus purpureus. Next base: position 6,588 of record JAOXOE010031350.1, read on the forward strand.
GAGGTGAACAGACGAACTTCCTGCTGAACTGAATAGGTGTCCAGCAAGTGCCAGTTCTTGGTCTGCTCTCCAAAAATTCTCAGCTAAAGCCTTTCCCTGCTATTTAATGATTGAATTTTTATTGCTAATCACTAATCTGAGTTGGCAGATTTACTGCTCCCAGGCTGCACTTGCTGCTGACAGATGTGAATGTGAATATTTGCTGTCTCCCTGGATTTGTGCAGCTCCAGGGTGGTTAATGTGCTGTCTGCAGTGTAAAGGAAATGTCCAAGCACTGCTGCAAAGGGGTGAGCTGAGGTGCTCCTTCAGGTTGCCTCAGGGCCATTTAGGGTTCTTTAGCTGCAGAACAAACTGTCTGAACAATGTTCTTCCCTGGTTAGGAAATAGTTTGCTTCAGGCTGGAAAAGGTAAATGTCTGTGGGCATCCTGCTGGAAGTACTGTGAGAGTAAAGCACATGCACTGGCATGATGTTTGGAATCTTCCCATGCTGATTTGTTCTGGACCCTGGAAACTCGTGTACTTGTCATTTCTTAGGAAGCTTTTATCTACTGCTTCTTACCAGAGATAGCCATTTATTTTAACATGCAGAGGTCGCTGCCAGCTTCGGCTTCTCCAAGGCCAGATGGCTGAATTTCTCAGAGTTGTTCTGGAAGGGGCACTGAAATGGGCTGCCCATGGGGGTTGCGGAGTCTCCTTCTCTGGGGACATTTAAAACTCACCTGGATGTGTTCCTATGCAACATGGTCTAGGTGATCCTGCTCTGGCAGGGTGATTGGACTAGATGATCTTTTGAGGTCCCTTCCAATCCCTAATGTTCTGTGATTCTGTGAAGGGCTGAGTTTTGGTATCTATGGCCCCTTACAAATCTTATTGCTGAGAAAGGTTCTCTATCATCCCTGGTGAGAAGATTTTGTTCACATTACTGCACCTTCCCTCAGCACATGCCAAGTATTGTGAAGGTGGTCATGGTCTTTGTTGGAGTCAAAACTATCCTAGATCCATACTGGGGTTGCAGCCATTCAGCTTGTTTCTCAGGACCAAACAAATGTTTTCAAATGTTTTCAGCATAACTTCTTTTCCTTGCTGAGACTGCTCCTCCTAATTCCATAAAACAGACATCAGAGACAGACAGACGTTATTTCTCCCTTTACATCCGTCTGCTTGGAAGGCAGGAAGGAATCCAAAGAGACCCCTGGCTCCAGCTTCCTGCCCCAAGGCAGAGTCAGTAGTATTCCAGAGACCCTTATCTGAAAGCTGTCTACGGCAAAGGCCAAGCCTCCCAAGCTTTGGTTTTTTAAATGTCAAATCTAAGCTTCATTTTAGTAGCCAAGACTTATGACTACCTGCATTTGCTACCAAGAACACAGGAAGCAGATCATTCTTTCTTGTAGTAATTTTATAGGTGCTTCAGGACCATTATGTTTCCTTCTCTTCTTTTCTTTTCTAGATCAAACCCCTCTAATTTCTTTGATCTGTACAGAACAGCCTTTCTAGCCTTCTGCTCATGCATAGTAAGTACCTCCCATAGTGTCTCTACCTTCCCTCCTTAACGCCTGAAGGACCAAAACCTGGATGCACGCTCCAATTGCAATCTCATCAATGCAGAACTGACTTGATTCCCAGGCCACACTGCTCTTGATTCAATGCCTTGTCTGCATCAGCTCAGCAGCACTGTTGATGGGTCAAGAGCAAGACACAGTGTTTAAAGGACTCTACCCCTGGTCACAGGGGTCCAACACAACTTCGGGAAGGAGGTCTGAGCGCACAAAATTTAATCATTAAGTTTCTGCAAGACCATTACACACAGAATCACACAGAACATTAGGGATTGGAAGAGACCTCGAAAGATCATGCAGTCCAATCCCCCCGCCACAGCAGGATCATGTAGACCAAGTTGCACAGGTACATGTCCAGGTGGCTTTTAAACAACTCCAGAGAAGGAGACTCTACAACCACCCTGGGCAGCCTGTTCCAGAGACCTCCTGCTGTTCCTGCAATAACCTGGAGAGCAGGACATTAAATGCATTGTCTAAAATTATAGGGATCTTGTGCTCGTTAAGGATGTAGACTCTTTAGTAAATTACTTTCCTTCTTCACTTTCATTGAGGTACCTCTGTGATGCAGTTCATCCAGTCTGTGGCAATTCTTGCTGCCCTAATTGTTCTGCCACCACAGCCTATCATTTGTGTGCTGTCCGTGCTCTACTTTCCTGGGAAGTTCCACACTAAAGCAAAGAGCTTCCTAGCAGCCATTTTCCCATGGTTCTGAATGGTAATTTTCCTATCCTCCTCCCTGACTTCCTTGAAATAAGCAGGTAGCTTTGTCTCAGTCAGCTGGAGGGGTTAAGAACCTTGAAAGGAAATCCCAAGAACAGCTAGGGGAATGTTGTGCTCCTTTTCCCACCAGAAGTCAGCAGAAATTGAGCATCACAGGAGGTTGTGGAGTCTCCTTCTCCAGAGACATTTAAAACCCACCTGGACGTGTTCCTGTGCAACTTGATCTAGGAGATCCTGCTCTAGTCGAGGGACTGGACTGGATGATCTTTGAGGTTCCTTCCAATCCCTAATGTTCTGTGATTCTGTGATCTAAAGCCCATTAAAAAATTCCCCAAATCATATAAAAATGCTGTAAAGGTCACTTGAGAAGTACCTCTTGGCCTCTGGATTATGTGAAGAGTTTTAAGCTGAGAAGTCAGTTGTTCCTAAAGGGTGTTGCTTGTAACTTCCTGAAAATGCTTTGATTAGATTCTAAGTGTTTTGCCTGCTAGCAAGAGTAACTCTACATCTCACAGAAAGCAAAAAGCAGCCACACCATGAAAGGAAAAGGACTTGAAAGCGGGATCACCCTTTGTTCTGTCTCACTCCAGGACCTTCTTTGTTTTGTTGTTTTGCTTCTTTGAAATGTTCTTCACTGAAAATAGAAGACACTGAAATGTCTCTTGATGTTTTGTGGAGAATACTCCACAGAAAACAAAAGCTTTTCAGCAGAGTTGATCACAACGGGCACGCGCGCGCGCGCGGTGGGGGGAAGAACGGCGGCCGGCAGCGCGCGCGCGTGCCGGCTGTGCGGGCGGCGTATGCTCCGCGGGTGCGGAGAGAACTGCTCCGCGTGGTGTGGGCGGGGCGGGGCTGCTGCCCGAGCGGAGCGGAGGGTGCCTGGGAAGATGCAAGTCACCCCCTGAGCTGCGGCCGCAGCGAGCGGGACTCCCCTGTGGCCTCAGTGCCATAAACGAGGGAGAAGCGGTCCCCGCGGCAAAGTGATCCCCACAGCCATAAACCGGATTTTCCGTGGCCCCTGCCGTTGGTTTAGCCGCCCTTGGTTAAGAAGGTGGCTGATGGGGCACAGCCCCGACACCCACCTTGCGCTCGTCCCAGCGTGGTGCGGGAGGCACCGCCGGCTCCCCACTCATTACTGTTCTGTTGCCCACGGGCACAGGCTGCTTGAAATGCGGAGACAGAGAACGCGAGCTCAGGGCAGCCCCGCTAACAACCCCTGCTTTGCCACTCGGTTTGCACTGCTCGCCACGGTGTTACTTGCCCTCGTTTCCTACAGCTGGCCCTCCCCTCACAGAGATCTCCCAGGCTTCATTCCCACTGATTTTAGGTTTTTCCAGCGCAAGTAGATCAGGCCAGGCTTGACAATTGCGGGTTTATATTTAGTGAGCGTACCCTCATTTGGCATCGTTCGCTCAGAAAGAATTAAATAACACTGCAGCTTTGCGCTTATTCTCCCCCTTCTTTTAAAACCCAATCTCCATCCGTCTCCTTTAGATCCATTAATTGCAGAAAACACAGGGTCTCAATCATCATCTCCAGCGTTGCCAGCTTTTTGCCCCTTAGTGCTTTTTGCCTCAAGTTGTTTTGCTGAAATTTGCTTCTGAATCATTGCTGGATTCAAGAGGAACATACGAAGTTGCATGTACTGACACAGTGAGTGAAGAACAAAATGTTTTCTTCTCACTGACTGTAGACTCAACAAGAAAAATTGGGAGATTCCTTTTCTTACTCTGCTGTTTTGCCTTTATTTCCAGCCTGCAGCTGGAAGTCCCCTTGTTTTCCTTCTCCTTTAGTGACTTCACAGCAGAGCATGAGGCACAAAGGAAGGGCTCAGGCTGTCAAGACAATTTGTTACTTCCAACTCTGAGATATTTCATAGCTTGCAGTGAGAGTAGGAAGAGAGAGGGAACAATCTAAATTTCACAGAATCATAGAATGGCCATGGTTAGAAAGGATGTTAAAGATCATACAGTTCCAACCCCCCCTGCACAGGCAGGGACACCTTCACTAAATCAGCTTACTCAGGACCCCAGCCAGCCTGGCCTTCAACACTTCCAGGGATGGGGCAGCCGCAACCTGTTCCAGCATCTCACCACTCTCACAGCAAAGAATTTGTTCCTCATGTTCAACCTCAGTCTCCCCTCCAAGTCTGGAACTCTTTCCCCTCGTCCTCTCACTACACACCTGTGTCAAAAGCCCTACCCCAGCTTTCTTATAGCCAATTTTGGAGATTAGAAAGCTGCTAGAAGGTTACCTGGGAGCCTCCTCTTCTCCAGGCTGAACAACCCCAACTTGCTCAGCCTGTCCTCACAGGGGAGGTGCTCCAGCCCTCTGATCATTTGATTTGCTGTACTTTGGGCACGTTGCAGGAGCTCTACGTCATTCTTATGTTGGGTACCCCAGAACTGGACACAGTACTACAGGTGTGAGGTCTCAAAAATGCAGAGTAGAGGGAGACAATCACCTCCCTCAACCAATTGTCTGTGCTTCTTTCGATGCAGCCCAGGAGATGGTTAGCTTTCTGGGTTGCAAGTGCACAGCAGCCCAGAATGTAGAGACTAACAAAGACAAGGACACAAGTAGAGCAACTGAAATCCAAAGAGCACTTACTCAGGAGCCTTCTAACCATGATCATACCCAAGGTATACAGCTTCTGTCTTTCCCATTCAGCTGTTAAAAGGGTCTCTGCTCACAGTTCTGCATCATCGTCTGATCAGTTGTAAATCTAAAGTCCACTTTGGATGTGCCTGTACATCCCCACATATTAGGAATTAACAACTGATACTATACACTCATGGTAAAGAAAACTGGTTTTAACTACTTGTCCTAATAAAGGTTAATTTTGCACGTAAAACTACGCAGAACTAAAAGGAAGTAAAAGTGAGAGCCTTTGTGATTTGTGTGAGATGCATTACATCACAGAATCACAGGCTGGTTTGGGTTGGCAGAGATGTTAAAGATCAGGTAGTTTATACAGTTTATTAGGGTTGGAAGGGGCCTTCAAAGGCCATCAAGTCCAACCCTCCTGCTCAAGCAGGGTACAATTTACTGAATTATAGAATCATTACGGATTGGAAGGGACCATCTAGTCCAATCCGCATGCAACAGCAGGATCACCTAGACCAAGTCACACAGGAGCTCATCCAGGCGGGTCT
>JAOXOE010031351.1:0-12016 GCA_028565055.1 Phoeniculus purpureus
GGCTGGAGCACCTCCCCTCTGAGGACAGGCTGAGCAAGTTGGGGTTGTTCAGCCTGGAGAAGAGGAGGCTCCCAGGTCACCTTCGAGCAGCTTTCCAAGCTCTGAAGGAAGGGGGATACAAGAAAGCTGGGGGAGGGCTTTTGACAGGGGTGGTAGCAAGAGCACAAGGGGAAAGGCTTCCAGACTTGAAGAGGGGAGATGGAGGTTGGCCACGAGGAACAAATGCTTTGCTGTGAGGGTGCTGAGATGCTGGAGCAGGATGCCCAAGGCAGCTGTGGCTGCCCCATCCCTGGCAGTGTTGAAGGGCAGGTTGGCTGGGGGCCTGAGTAATCTGCTCTAGTAAAGGTGTTGCTGCCTGTGCGGGGGGGTTGGAACTGGCTGATCTTTAAGGTCCCTTCCAACCCTGGCCATTCTCTGATTCTATGATCACAAATAAAACCTTTGCAGAAGCCGCATCGAACTTCTTCTGGCCAAATCCAGCATCAGCAATGAACTACTGTAACCATGGGCCAGATCCCAGAAGAAAAGCGAGGGGGTGTAAAACCTCGGGTATTTTTTCTGGCTGTAGCACTGCAGCAGTGCTTGTGCATCTTTTGAACTGCATCTGTAGTTTTTCCCTCAGTTCCTGCTGTCGATGTCTTGCTTTCCTTTCTGAAATCATTTTCTCCCTCTTCCTTTCACAGAAGGTGGTCAGATTCATGTTTTTTTCTGAAAACCTATAAGAACCTGTTAATTCGCTATAGCCAGTACTGATACTCCTGAATACAGGAGTATCATAGAATCCTAGAACAGCCAGGGTTGGGAGGGACCTTCAAGATGATCCAGTTCCAACCCCCCTGCACAGGCAGGGGCACCTTCACTAGAGCAGGTTACTCAGGGCCCCAGCCAACCTGCCCTTCAACGCTGCCAGGGATGGGGCAGCCACAACTGCCCTGGGAAACCTGCTCCAGCATCTCAGCACCCTCACAGCAAAGAATTGGTTCCTCATGGCCAACCTCCATCTCCCCTCTTCAAGTCTGGAAGCCTCTCCCCTTGCCCTCTCGCTACCACCCCTGTCAAAAGCCCTTCATCAGCTTTCTTGTAGCCTCCTTCAGAGACTGGAAAGCTGCTAGAAGGTCACCTGGGAGCCTCCTCTTCTCCAGGCTGAACAACCCCACCTTGCTCAGCCTGTCCTCATAGGGGAGATGCTCCAGCCCTCTGAGCATTTGAGTTGCTAAGTACCTTTTTTTTTTTTCCAGATTTCTGGGATATTCCTCAGTAAGAAGGTTCAGTGGGTCGGCTGCCAGGGCAGCAGACCAGAGCTGAGAGGTTATAGCTGTTCCCTTTGGAAGCTGTTTCACACCCTGACTGTCCAAGCTGCGCTGCGACCAAACGCTTTAATAAATACAGGTAAGCAGCAGACACATGAAACCTTGAAGGCTACGACAAAGACATACAGCAGCTCTGCTGTGCAGCAGATAAAGTAATGGGGTTTTGTGTGTGAGTAGTCAACTACTACAGGGCTCTCCAAGCTTTGCTTGCAGCTTTGTACCAGCAGAGGTCAGAACTTCATAGCTTGGCTGCAGCAGGAAGGCTTGGAAAGAGCCAGTTGGGTTTGTCCCTGCTTATAAATGTGGAAAATAAAGCTTGTGGCCCTAAAAATGTGAGAAATAAAGGAGAGCATTTCATACAAAGGCATTCTTAACCTCCTGAAAGTGGATGAAAATTGCTCAGGTTACACGAGGTTGCACTGCTGATTTAATTTGAGAAGAATTGAGGGTTAACCCCACGCTGTAGCAACTGTAAAAGATGAGCAGCCATCAGCCAATCCTTCCGTAACGTTATTTCTTACATACCGAGTGTTCTGACTGCTGGGGGTTATTTTCAGCTGGATGCAGCTGGAGCAGTGATACCCCCCCCTTCACAAACAGCTCTGTAAAATTGCTGATCTGCAGACATGCAGCATCTTGTTACTAGGTTAATAATGTTCAGGCGATGGTTCCTGTTTAAGAAACACACTGGATGTATCATCTGTTTCCCTCGCACAATGGGAATAGAATGACTAGAGCTAAACTGTTGCCCTTCTTCTGCTTCTATTGGCCTCCTTCTGCCTTAATTTTCACCAGAATGCTGCTTTGCTCACTTATATTTCTGTTTGGGTTTCATTTAAAGCCTTTTTCCCCAAGAAATATGAAGCTGCTAGCTGGACTGTTAGCAGATCATAAAACTCAGAGACTTCACAGAATCACAGAACATTGGGGATTGGAAGGGACCTCGAAAGATCATCCACTGCAATCCCCCTGCCACAGTAGGGTTTTGGGATGGCTAATCATCCCACTGGTGTGTTTTGTTTGCTTTTTGTTCTGTTTATTATTGGTTGGTTGAATCCCTTGAACTCCCTGTACCCCAACCTGATGAGCTGGGGATTTTCTTGTGCTGGGTTAGTTTTAGCAGTCGAGCAGGAGACATTTAAAACCCACCTGGGTATGTTCTTCTGCAACTTGGTCTAGGAGATCTTGCTCTGGTAGGGGGATTGGACTGGATGATCTCTTGAGGTCCTTTCCAATCCCTAATGTTCTGTGATTCTGTGCTCATTCACAAGGTAAATTTCCCCTTTCTGTCCCAGTTCTAATTAGATGTAAATTTGTAATGAAGGTAAAGATGTTCTTCATATTTAACCGTGCAGAACTGCACCTTAAATGGCTCCTGTGTTTCAAACGTGAGCTCCAGTCAGCCTGAAGTTAAAAACCCGTTTGCAGAACCTGACAACTCTTTGGCACACTTACCCCATCGATTTAAATCGGGACAGATATGTGATGATCACTTCTTACGGCGAAAGAATTGGGTCAGTCTGAGACTGTCGGATTATGTCTTGGGAGGTTTTCCCTCTCCTTATTGCTTGTTTTAAATCCCATCTACTAAAAAGCATGATGTACTCTCTAATCCTTCCCACCACAGGTAGGGGTTTATGCTTCTTGTCCACTTTAAAGATTAGGGTTACCCTGAATTGCAGTAGTTTGGGAGGAAAGAGAAAAGGAGGATTACACGATGATACATGGCAGATGTTAATAGAAGATTCATCTCCCGGCTGATAAAAGAAAAACAAACAAAATGAGCCATTTTGCGATTGTTTGTTTTTCTTTTTAAGGCAGCTCTGTTGTTCTTGATAGTTTTCCTCTTCTTGCAGAGCCAGCGTGAACTCACCGGGGCTTTCCCCGTGGAATGTTTTTAGGGGTTGGTATTTGACAGGTTTTATTGTTGAAGGGTGTCGTTTGGATCAGCATAAGGGAATCCAGAGGAACTCGGAACAGAGCTGCTCACCTCTGGGGACGTATTCTATCTGGTCTGGAGAACTTAATTATCTGAGTTACGGGTTTTATTGGTTTGAATAAAACAGTCTTGTGGATTTTACTCAGAAAACCAATATCTGAAATCTTTGTAATCCGCTGCTGAATTCAGAGATCTCCCCGCAACATGAATTTTCAAGAGTTCAATATTAAACAGGACAACAGATAAAATTGTGTACGAAACTCTGTTCCTCCATAAAGAGGCTGTTTGCTACCAGTTACTTTTGTTCTCTGTGGTGACCTATATCCATATCTATTAAATATCCCTCTATTAAATATCCCTCTATTAAATATCCCTCTATTAAATATCCCTCTATTAAATATCCCTCTATTAAATAAATCTGTATCTGTTAAATCTGTATCTCTTAAATATACATGTATTAAATTTATCTATATCTATTAAAAATATCCATATCAATTAAATGTGTCTATATCTATTAAAATATCTGTATCTATTAAATATATATCTATTAAATCTATCTATATCTGTTAAATATATATCTATTATATATCTCTTAAATATAGACCTATCTCTATTCCTATATTCTTATAGACCTGTATCTAATAGATATCTAATAGATATCTAATATCTAACAGACATCTAATCTAATAGATAAACAATAGATATCTAATATCTAATAGATACAGGTCTAGCTCTAAATATAGACCTGTATCTATTAAATACAGACCTATACCTATTAAATATAGAAATTAATATTTTATATCTGAATGGTAAAAGCCTTTTGCCTGAAATTCACTTTGACTTCAAATTTTCCAGCCTTTCTTTTAATACTGAAATTTTAATCTGCTTTAATCTCGTAGCTTTTATTTATACAAGCCAATTCAATCACAGATATTGAGTGGCTGAGCAGAGATTGTTTGCGTTTTATGATTTCTTTCTGCTTTAAAGAGGGTTGTTTTTCCTGCTGCCAGGTTAAAAACCACAACGTCATCGCCCTAAATAAGGGTGGTTGCAACAGCCTTGATACCTGATAGTTTCACACAGGTCTTGCTGAAGGTTTTTATCCCAATAATGCGTGTCCAGAGTGTGTACGCGCTCCCAGACTGTTTGTTATCCGCTGCCAGAACAGGGCAGGGAGCAAAGCGCCGTAACCCTTTCCTGCAGAACCTGCAATCCCCGTGCTGTAAATTACTCGGGGCAGAGCCGTTCAGCTGCAGGACTCTGGTAATTTGATCAATCTGCGTCATAAAACGTCTTTTCATTTGACAAGTGTGTGGTGGTGGTATCGTATAAATACGTTGGGGCATAATTTACTGGGTCAATTAAGCATGAATCAGAAGATCTGGGAGATGGAGATGAAACCATTAGTATTTCAACGAATTATATCAGGTTTTCCAGCCGCTTAAGAGACCCGGGGATGACCTGCTGTCACAAGACGCAGTTCTCCTGCTGTAAGGACCTCAATTCTGGGTAAAAGAATGCTTGTTCCACGTGATCTTCAGTGCTAAATATTCATTTTAGAGCAAAAAATCGTGTTTGTGTTTGTTTTCAGAGGAATTTCTCAGTTAGTCCTGAAAGTTCAGGTGTTGCCAAGTAGCTGTTGTCAGTGTACTCGGTGTCTGCCAAAAAAGCTGCAGGATTCATAACTTTAATGAGTTTCTGGAATCCACTAATGCCTCAGAGTTATGGAGTAACAAAAAGATTTCACAGGCACCTGGGGAAATCCTTACAGAGGGGTTTTGACTCTCGTTTTTTCAGTAGCCAGCTCACTGTAGCTTTAGTAGCTGAACCTGAATGTGATGGTGAATTTACAGCATCCTGGTGTGGATCAGGATAGGGGTGGTTAGCAGATCGAGAGAGGTTCTCCTCCCCCTCTACTCTGCCCTGCTGAGACCATATCTGGAATATTATGTCCAGTTCTTGGCCCCTCAGTTCAAGGAGGACACAGAGCTGCTGAAGAGAGCCCAGCGCAGAGCCACAGAGGTGACGGAGGGAGGGGAGCATCTCCCTGCTGAGGAAAGGCTGAGGGAGCTGGGGCTCTTGAGCTGAGAAAAAGGAGCCTGAGGGGTGACCCCATGAATGTTGATAAATATGTGAAGAGCGGGTATCAGGAGGATGGAGCCAGGCTCTGCTCAGTGTCATGTAATGGTAGGACAAGGGGCAATGGGAATGGGCTTCTGGCATGAAAAAGTCTGATTTCAAACCCACTTGGACATGTTCCTGTGCGACTTGGTCTAGCTGATCCTGCTGTGGCAGGGGGACTGGACTGGATGATCTTTCGAGGTGCCTTCCAATCCCTAATGTTCTGTGGCTCTGTGATTTAGCAAAGTTTATTCTAAGATACCCTTTGAAAGGAGAAAGTTCAGTGTAGAGAGCACTTGACCTTTAATCCTCTTCTCATTCCCTTTTCCCTCAATGTGTTTTCATCTACGTTGAAGTGCCTGTGCTGAAGCTCTGTGTCGTCCAAGCAGTGCTAAATGCATCTCTCATCCTCCTTCTAGGTCTGGAAGACAACCCCCAAATCGTACTGCAGGTCATGCGGAGGTACATTCAGCACTTCTTTGGGTGCAAGGCTTGCGCTCAGCATTTTGAAGAAATGGCTAAAGAGTCCATGGACTCCGTGAAAACCTTCGACAAGGCTGTTCTCTGGCTCTGGGAGAAGCACAACGTGGTGAATAGCAGGCTGGCAGGTACGGAAGACCTCATTTGACTTCATTTAGGAAACCCACGAGAGATGTGGGTGTCTGAAGGTAGGTGTGGTTTTGAGCAGAGGGAGGTAAATCAGGCTCTGTAAAGTGAGATAGAACAGCAGGAGCTTGTTCCTGCTTGACAGTATTAAATCCTGACTTGAGAAGACTCACTCCACATTTACACTGGTGCACAAGGAAGGGCACTTGTGTGTAGGGCAGAACCCTGCATCCCAGTCAGCTCCAACTCCAGACCAGTTCTCTAACCTTTGTGTGAGTGGGAAATGGATGTTTCAGGTGCCCCGTCCTCCTCTTAGGATGTTTAATGAAAAATCTTCATCATTCACAAAGGTGGTGTGGCCAGCAGGGCTACAGATGTAATTCTCCCCCTGTCCTGGGCACTGGGGAGGCCTCCCCTCGAGTACTGGGGGCAGTGCTGGGCCATTCACTTGAAGAAAGAGATTGAGGGGCTGGAGCGGGTCCAGAGGTGCAACAAGGCTGGGGAAAGGCTAATGGGGAGAGGCTGAGAGAGCTGGGGGTGTTTAGCCTGGAGAAGAGGAGGCTTGGTGGGGACCTACTCCCTCTCTTCAACTCCCTGAAGGGAGGTTGTAGTCAGGTGGAGGTCAGGCTCTTCTCCCAGGCAACAAGCACCAGGGCCTGAAGCTGCCCAGGGAGGGTTAGGTTGGATGTTAGGAAGCCCTTCCTCACGGAAAGGGGGATCAGAGCCTGGACTGGACTGCCCAGGGCAGTGATGGAGTCCCAATCCCTGGAGGTGTTGAAGGCCAGCCTGGATGTGTCCCTTAGTGCCCTGGTGTGGCCACTGGGGTGATGATGTTAGGTCCTGGTCTGTGCTGGCTGAGCTCAGAGGGCTTCTCCAGCCTCAATCATTCTGTAGTATCACCTGTTGCCTGATGGAGAGGATCCTTTTGAAGCAGCAGCAATAGAATTCAGCCACTTAACAATGGATGAAAAAATCCCAAGATCTCTTTGTTTAATGATTCAAATTATTTAAACCATTAACAGATCAGCAACTGAATAAAATATGAAGAGAATCGGTTCCCTGCTAGATTTCGGCGTTTCCAGTTAAGGCCATGAGTCCTGTTCAAATACTGGCTGTGTTTAATCCGTTCTGTTACGGGGGCTATCAAGTAACTAAAGCACTAAAGAAAATTGGTTTCTCTTTGCACTTAATCCCTGTCTGCTGTTATGGATCTGCGTAATGATGGGTTAGTTACGATTTCAGCGCGCTCTGTTGTGTTTGTGTTGTGGTTCTGCTGAATTCCCGAGGTTCATGAAGTGTTACTGTGGTGACGACAAAGCGTTTGTCTCCTTTAAAAAACCCCACCCCAGTCCCACCACGTAAATGATGAGGGATGAAATGAAAACATCCCCTAAGGTCTGTGACTCCCGCCAGGTGGAACAGACGGAAAGGTAGTTCTGTCGGCTAGGAGCTGCGGCGTGGTGGAGCGATGTACTTAGAACATTAAGTTATTGGAAAGCTCACGGGGTATTGATTTAGATGATGCAACGGCCAGCTCGAGTACCCTTTTAGTAACAAGGACCGACCGAGTGGAATAAATAACCCTGCTGAATGGTGCTTTTCAGGTCTGCTGAGGTTTCTCTTTGGGACAGCGACTCCTCTAGGTCCTTAAAAGCAGCATCTGTATTTCTGGAGTCAACAAGACCACCTTGGCACAGCCTTGGAGTGTTCAGGTCATGAGAGTGTTGTGTATGGCTCTGCTCTGTTTAATCCTTTCCCTACAGAATTGATAGTGGTCTCCTCCTTGGCAGGAGAACGTGAGGCACAGCAAGTTTTCCCTCGGTGATCAAAACCCACCTGGCCATGTTCCTGTGTGACTTGGTCTAGGTGGTCCTGCTCTGGCAGGGGGACTGGACTGGATGATCTTCCGAGGTCCCTTCTGATCCCTAATGTGCTGTGATTCGGTGATTGTGATCTTCCTGTAAGATGTTTTGTTCTTGCTTTCTCTGCTGAAGCAAGTTGGTGGCTGACTGATCACAGAAACTCACAGAGCATCAGGGATTGGAAGGGACCTCCAAAGATCCCCCAGTCCAATCCCCCTGCCACAGCAGGATCCCCTAGATCCAGTTGCGCAGGAACATGGCCAGGTGGGTTTGAAATGTCTCCAGAGACGGAGACTCCACAACCCCCCTGGGCAGCCCCTGCCAGGGCTCTGTCACCCTCACTGGGAAGAAGGTCCTTCTCAGATGGATGTGGAACTTCCTCTGTTCCACGTCACATGCGTTGCCCCTTGACTATTGGGTGCCCCTGAGCAGAGCCTGGCTTCATCCTCCTGACGCCTGCCCTTTTCATATTGATCAACATTGATGGGGTCACCCCTCACTCTCCATTTCTCCAAGCTTAAGAGACCCTCTAAAACTGATCTCTATCCACACTCTAAATCATTGATTTGATTTAAGTGCAGCAGTAGCTAACGGGGTTGAGCTCTTTGCCATCAAGAAGAAACATGGAGCTACGGGCAACTGAAATGATAACATTGGAATTAGTTGAGGCCAGTGTGGTTAGGGTTAGTAAAAAATAAGTCAGAGGTGTGATAACAGCCTGTGAAGGACTGAAAACAGTTTATTATCATAGTGGGAGCTATGAAGAAGCTCGTATAGGGTGGAGCAGTTGACGCTATAGTCTCCATCCCTGGATGTGTTTAAAAGTCGCTGAGATGTAGTGTTGGGGAGTCTGGTTTAGGGGTGACCTCGTAGAGTAGGGTTGATGGTTGGACTCGATGATCCCAAGGGTCTTTTCCAACCTGAATGATTCTATGTTTCTATAGAAACATGAAAATATCCTGAAGCCCGTGGCCTCGAAACCATTTGCTGCAAACTGAGCTTCGGGATTAAAGGGTATCGAGTGTGAAGGAGCAGTTTGTTCTGACCCATCATTCATGTTAACCCCTGAAAGGCCCCCATGGTGTCTCCCTGCCTTCTGAAAGCCTGGTGGTTGTAGTACCTCATGTTAGCATCTGGTCTCTGCAGCTTCTACTGAGAGGAAATGGAAAGGACTGTGACTTTGTGTTGGGTTTTTGAAGGAAGCAGCGATACTTGAGAACGTGATGTCCCCCGAGGAAATGTTCTTTCCCAGTCTCAGGAGGATGGAGCCAGGCTCTGCTCAGGGGCACCCAATGATAGGACAAGGGGCAATGGGTGTGAGCTGGAACGAAGGAGGTTCCACATCAATGTGAGAAGCAACTTCTTCACGGTGAGAGTGACAGAGCACTGGAAAGGGCTACCCAGGGGGGTTGTGGAGTCTCCGTCTCTGGAGACATTTAAAACCCACCTGGCCATGTTCCTGTGCGACTGGATCTGGGGGATCCTGCTGTGGCAGGGGGATTGGACTGGATGATCTTTGGAGGTCACTTCCAATCCCTAATGTTCTGGGATTCTGTGATTATTGTGCCCACCTCACTATTTCTAAGTGGAGACTCCTCTCTGTGGTTTCTGATGGTTCATCTTCCCCAGCTCATTCCTAATTCTTCTCTTTTTCTCCTCCCAATCAGGTGATTTGACTGAAGATCCTAAATTTCCCAAAGTCCAGTGGCCAACTCCAGACATCTGTCCCGCCTGTCACGAGGAAATCAAAGGGTTACACAGCTGGAACGAAGGCCAAGTGCTGCAGTTCCTGAAGAATCACTACGGCAGCGACAACATCCTGGACAAATACACGGAGAGCCAGACTGACTCCAGTGAAACCCAGCAGGGAGATCCGGCGGAGGTGAAAGACAACAGCCCCCTGAAGAAACCGAGTGCCAACAGAGAAAATCACATCCAGGATAAAGAAAACCCACTGGATCCAGGATCCAAGGTGTTGGATAAGCTGAAGGCAAACGACGGGCCCCTCAAGGACAGCGGTAAAAGCGGGGCTGGAGCAGGGGGCCGCAAAGAGGTGAAGCAGGCGCTGTCTTTCCTGGGGATCGGCTTCTCAAACCTCGACATGAGCCTCTGTGTCATCCTGTACGTAGCGTCGTCCCTATTTCTCATGATCATGTACTTCTTCTTCCGGATGAGGTCGAAGCGGTGGAAAGTGAAGTATTACCGTTCGTCCGTCTAGGGGTTCCGGCGGGAGCCCGAGGTTTTCCCTTGTCCCGGGGGGCTGTTCAGTCCCAGCCACAGCCGACCTATTTATGATCAGGGATTTTGTATTCAGTGTTCCTCGTTCCACACCCCCAGCCTGGGTCATTTCGCAAGTGTCGTGGCTTAGTAACACGGAGCTGGCTGTAGGAGCCGTCGTCGCCGAGGCACACGGCGCTGCCGTACGTGCGGCATCCGCTGCGGGAACCGCTGCACCTCTCAGTGAAAGGGGTTTTTTCCGTGACTTACCCACCTGCATCCTTTACTCATTTTCAGAGTAAACCTCGCGTTACGCGATCGCCTGTGCCTGCTGCCGGAGGGAACTGGAGAGCAGTTCGTGTGCTTCAGGTTGGGTTTGGGGGAGTTTAATTTATCCAGAGCTGATTTTACCTGCCAGAGTTACGCTGTTACCTTGGCTGCTTCGTTTGGAGAAGCAGCAATTCTGATGTGTTTGGGGTTTCTTTGTTTCAGGAAAAGACGACTTCTATTCTGATTAAATGAATTCCAAACCTCTGCGACTTTCTGGGGTGTTATTTATACTGTGTATGAACAGCAGAAGGCATTGGGTGTGCGAGTAAGGTCCATTCTGTTGTGGTTCCAGCCGGTGTCTCTGCAGGGATGGGAGCTTTGGGGTGGTCTGGACCTCTTTCCAGCCACTGTCTCTGCAGGGATGGGAGCTTTGGGGTGGTCTGGACCTCTTTCCAGCCACTGACTCCACAGGGATGGGAGCTTTGGAGTGGTCTGTACCTCCACAAAAAGCCTGAATCTGCTGCTGTCAGCTGTTTCAGTGGAGTTCACAGAGATGATGGAGTGGAGCATCTCCCTGCTGAGGAAAGGCTGAGGGAGCTGGGGCTCTTGAGCTTGGAGAAACAGAGACTGAGGGGTGACCCCATGAATGTTGATAAATATGGAAAGGGCAGGTGTCAGGAGGATAGATCCAGGACAAGGGGCAGTGGGTGTGAGCTGGAACACAGGAGGCTCCACATGAATGTGAGAAGGACCTTCTGCATGGTGAGGGTGACAGAGCCCTGGAAGGGGCTGCCCAGGAGGGTTATGGAGTCTGAGTAGCTAGAGCACTTGAGGTCATGGTCTAGGGATTGGGGAGCTGTTGGGATGAGGGCTGGACTTGCTGATCCTAGAGGACCTTTCCAGCCAGGATGATTCTATGATCTGGGATGTGCCAGCAGTTGGGACCGTGGCAGTTGCCTTTAGGGGTCTGTCTGGGCTCCTGGCTGGCAGCAGTGAGACCTGAGCATGAAAACAGTTCCCTTTGGAACAGGAGTTCCTCTCTGGTCCTAACTTGGGGTAGGGAACTTCACATCCTGGATAGCGAAGTTTCTTATCCTATCCAATGTAACTGAGCAGGTTCCAGTTCTCCGTTACCTAATCTTTAGTAAATCCTGATGGGTTTTGGCCTCAGTGTGTTCTGGTGGCGGTGAGTTGTGCAGATTAATTATGTTATATAAAAAGGCTTTTCCTTTCAATTCTACGTTTGCAAGTTGTAATTTCATTGAACCTCTGCAGGCTCTTCTGTTACGTGAGAAGGAATAAATCGTCCCCAGGTAATTCATCATCTTCCTGCTGTTGGGGTGCCCTCCTCTTGTTTCCACCTTAGCAACAGGAGTGGTCCAGAAGCACAAGAGCTCTGTCAGGATGGGTTTTCACAGTCCAACTCAGCTCACAAAACTGAGCAGCTTGTGCAGCTTCCAATAGGCACGAACCAACGAGCCTCAAACATCCACCATCCCTTGTTTCTCAAGGGGTAATTGACAGAGTAAGAACCTTCTGTGGTTACTCGAGGCGTGGTAGAGGATACAAACCTCCCTTCACAGGACACCCTTTAGTCTGAGATAGGTGAATCACAGAATCATTCAGGTTGGAAAAGACCCTTGGGATCATCCAGTCCAACCATCAACCCTACTCTACAAGGTCACCCCTAA
>JAOXOE010031352.1:0-12016 GCA_028565055.1 Phoeniculus purpureus
CCAGGCTCTCACCACTCTCACGGTGAAGAACTTCCTCCTCACATCCAGTCTAAATCTACCCAGCTCCAGCTTTGCTCTATTCCCTCTAGTCCTGTCATTACCTGATATCCTAAAAAGTCCCTTCCCAGCTCTTCTGTAGGCCCCCTTCAGATACTGGAAGGCCACAAGAAGATCACCTCGGAGCCTCCTCTTCTCCACACTGAACAGCCCCAACTCCCTCAGTCTGTCCTCATAGCAGAGGTGTTCCAGCCCACTGATCATCCTCATGGCCCTCCTCTGGACACGCTCCAGCATGTCCACATCCTTCTCAGGATAAGGGCTCAAGAACTGGACGCAGTACTCCAGGTGGGGTCTTGCTCCTGCCTCACAAACAGCTGGCAGTGATTTTTCTCTTAGGAATTGTGTGCCAGCTTCTATTGAGCAAATGTCTCTTTTCTGTCTTCAGTCCTTCCTCCAATTGTGTACTTTACAGAACACAACGGGTTTGCTCCAAATGTATTCAGTCTATTTCTACTGGTTTGGGTAATTTTTTTCTAGTGAGCCACTGTGGCTTCTCTTACCTGCTTTTATACGAAATTCTTTATGCGCATAGATGGCTCACACTGTATCCACCTTACATACATCTCTAAAACGAAGCTATTTCCATCAGCTTTGAAAGGTCATGGAAGACAAGAGAGAGCCCGAGGTCTGAGGAAAGGCCAAGAAAGATGACCCAAGAAAACTACAAGATACACAGTCTCACCTCTGTCCCTGGAAAGATGATGGAACAGAGTCTTCTGGATGCCATCTTTAACCATCTGGGAGAGATGGAAGTTATTTAGATTAGTTAGCATCATCAAGGGGAAATCGTGCTTGACTAATCTGACATTTTTTTATGATATCTTATGTGGATGGATGTATAAGGGGATACCAGTAGATGTTTTATACCTTGACTTCAGCAAGGCCGTCAGCACTGTCTCCCATAACATCTTCATTAGGAAAATCATGCTGTGCGGGTTGGATGAGTGGGTAGAGAGGGGGGTTGAGAGCTGTTTGTCTGACAGAGATCAGGGCATCATTATTGGTGCAGGGTCAAATTGGAGACCTATGACCAGTGGTCAGGGGTCAGTTGTGGGTCTGGTCTTGTTTAACATATTCATCAGCAACCTGGTTGAGGGGACAAAATGTTTCCTCAGCAAGTTTGCTGACAATATAAATCTAGGATGAGTGTCTGACAGACCAGAGGGCTGTGCTGCCATCCAGTGTGACCTGGACAGGCTGGAGAGTTAACCCAAAGAGTAAGATAAGGTGGTTCAGCAGGAGAAAGTTGTAGGTTATGCACCTGGTGAAGAACAATCCCATGCATCAGTACTGGGTAGGGGTAGACCTATTGGAAAATAGGCTTGAAGAGAAAGATCTTGGAGTCCTGATACACAGTAAGCTGACCATGAGCTGACAGTATGCCGTTGTTGCCAAGAAGGCCAATGTTATTCCGGGGTATATTAAGTGTGTGGTCAGTAGGTCTAGAGAGGTCATCCTCCTCCTCTACTCTGCACTGGTGAGGCCAAATCTGGAGTACTATGTCAAGTTTTGGGCTCACAGTTGAAGCAAGACAGGGAACTACTGGAGACAGTCCAACAAAGATGATTGGGATCTCAGAGCACCTCTCTTACAAGATAGAGACTGTTCAGCTTTGACTCCTGTAAATGTCTGAAGGGTGGCTGTAAGAAGCATGGTCCCAGACTGTTTTCAGTTGTGCCCAGTGACAGGACAAAGGGCAACAGACATAAGCTGAAACTCAGGCTGTTTAATTTAAAAATAAAGGAAAACTTCTTTACAGAGCAAGTCACAAAGTGCTGGAACAGGCTGCCCAGTCTCCTCTGGAAAAACTTCAAACCCACCTGAATACAGTCCTGTGCAATGTGCTTTAGGCAGTCCTGCCTTGGTGGGGAGGTTGGACTAGATGATTTCTTGAGGTCCCTTCCCACGCTGACAGCACTGTTACTCTGTGTATCAGATTAGCTAGTACAGAAAGGTGTGTGTGAAACAAAAATAGAAGGCACCATGCAGATATTCCTGGAACTAATATATTAAGTCAGTAAATGTCTTCTCCTGAGTGTCATGGTGAGCAAGTAAGAAAGTATTTAACTGTACTAACACTGTGGAAAGTTTTGTTTGTAGCTCAAGCACACCAGAAATGAGTAGAAGGATGCTATTACTGCATTGGTGACTTTTAAGTACAGCCAGGGGGGTTCAGTAGTAAGACCCTTTCTATCTTGTTTATTTTATTCAAAATTCTGATCTTCTGATGTGAGTGATAGCTAAAAAATTACTTGATGGCTTGCACACAACAAGCTACTTGTTCTGTAGTAATGGTCAGAAGCAGAGTGTGTATCATAATTTTTCCAGAGAGCACTGCTTAATTGATGTTCCCTGAAGATGACAGGCTCCTGTGGTTGCTTTTGCCTTCTTGACCACCCTTTTGTCTCATTTTTTGGTGTTTCCATTAAACACAATAATATTTTGCACAGAACTTCTAAAATTCCCCTGAACTTCAAAAAATGAGTTAGCATTCTCTGTCTGTTTCTGCTGTCTGTTTGCTTGTCTCTGCAGTGAGTCTCCTGGATTTAATCAAATGTGTGATGAGGGATGACACTGTGATTCTCATAAAGGAATACTGTCTTGTATCAGAAGAGTGATAAAAAGAGTTCATTTTCATGGAGACTGTCATCACCTTTTATTTTTCTTCCTGCAGAATAGTCTGAATTCCACTTTTCAAACCTGCTTCATGTCAAGAGAGATGCTTGTGCAGTTTCCCCCGATGGTCTGGTACAGATGTGCAACCACAGGTAGGTGAGGCAAGGAAGATACGTTATGTTGCAGAGAGTCATATCAAGCAACACTTTTCCCTGATCAGCTTACCTTTCACCACAGTGTCAGGAACTGTTTCAGACTGCTCAGCGTCTCTAACTCTACCTGGTAATTGCTGAGAGAGCAAGAAGTGTTCCCATGCTGCACCAATGCAGATGCAAGATCAGTTAGGCAATTCTAGCTACTGTCTCCAAACCTCTGCTTTGGAGCAAGTTATTTCTGTGCCTGAAAAGGGCAGCTGTGTCACTGTGCCTTTGATCTGCTTTGAATGGGCAGCTGGATTGCCAGCCACATTTTGGAGACAACTGCAGAAAGGACAGTCTGCTTTGGACTCAGAAATCTCTTTTGTTTGCATTGTAGGCAGCACAGAGAGCTATTCCTACAGAGGATAATCAGTGTATGAAAGGAAAAATAATTTCAGGTCATTTTTCTGCCTCAGCCATACCCCTGTTTTACAAAATCTTCTGCTTTAAAATGGTATGCCTCCCATCCAAACTCCATTTCTTTGTCTTCCAATACAAGGTTCAGGCAAGACAGATCAAATGTCACGGACTGTTTTGATCTTCAGGGAAGCTCGTGTCACATAAAAGATGCTTGTGTCCAAATTATCCTATCTCATTCTAGTTTGAAACTAGTACGTGTAAGTTACCTCTTGTGCTTGTTAGCAGTTTTGTCCTGCATTTCATTTGAATTTGTCTTTAAAAAAACTCCTAGCTCGTATACGTGTTTTGACCCACTGCTGGGCTATAGAAATCTATTCTTAGCAATAAATGCTGCTATGGCAACTGTCCCTGCAATATGACACAGTAACAAGAATTCTGACTTCTTTGCATCCATTCCTCCCAAAATACTTTCTACATATCCCAAGCCACCTGGCTTTCCCTACCCTCTTCAGAGACAGGGAAGCGGCTCCTTCCTAATTTACTTCTCTGGTTCAGTCTGAGGTAAATCTATCTTGAGCCAATTTAAGTAGAACTGTAATAACATGCTCAGTCCCAGCTGTCATAACCTATATTGCAGGATATTCCCCTTTGCTTTCCTATGATATTTTCTCGGTTGCTCATATGGTCGCTTTGCCCCTCCGGACTTGCTAAATAATTCTTTTACATGAGTTCTACCACACACTATGTTCCTCTTCCGTGTGTCCTACCAAAGGTGAGTTGTCAACAAGAAATTTCTTGCTTAAACATTTTTTAATCAATATAACACACTATTTATTCAGAGGTTGACATTTCTATCCAAAACCTCCTCTGACAAGACAAGTTTTATGAATTAACTTATGTCCATTAGAATAGCTAGCCCTTTGGGACCCCCGCACGTTTCAGGAACTTGCTTTGATTGGGACCTCTCTATGCCCATGCTAAGAGATCGGCTCTGCCTTAAGGTGCTGAAGAGCTGGTGTTATCTAATGCTTAGAAGTAGCCACTGCACACTGTTAGCAATAGACCTATAGAAAAATCTGAAACACTTCAACTCTCCCAATCCGTGTTAATTATCTACTGATTTCTCAAGTACACTGTGGGCTTATGCACAGCATCCTGCTAGTAATTGGAAGCTGCAAGTGCTGTTTGCTTGAGTATGAAGCCACCTACAAACCTCACAGGATTTGGTGAGTAATTAAAGGATTTGTGTGTTCAGTACATCCCATATGCCATGAATGTCTTCAAAAAATACAGTGGTAGAAACAACATGACTGTTGAAAAGTTCTGCAGATAACAGCTAAATTAATCCCTTATGTAACCTCATTGACTTTACTGTGCTTTACAGCTGCCCTGCAGGTGGAAGCGCAACACACGAGGCTGTAAGGTGTAAAGTGGCTCTTATTGCTACCCTGTTCAGTCTGTCTTTGTGCTGCTGTCCTGACAGCATGTCACTTGTGCAGGCGTAGGACTGATTTGCTGAGGCATAGCTGATAATACAATTTATAGCTCTTTGGCAGGTTCCACAAGGAATTAAAAAGTAAATTATCTTTACTGGAACATGGACATGAATAAAAATACTTGTCCTGGTTTCTGTGACATACTAATAATAATAATTTCTAATATAAATTATGTTAACCTTCTTCCTTGGGTGTTTTAACCCTTATATGAGAAAGAATAGGGTAACAGAGTAAGTAAAATACGTTGTGTTTCAAAATTAAGCACTGCTATCCATTCTTCTTACTAAATTGTACTGATCCTAAAAAAACATTTTGAGCTTACTATCCTCTTTTGCATCTGATACTTTTTGCATCTGATGCAAGTTTTCCCTACCAGAACATAAATCTTCTAAAATACATGCTGTTCAAGTTCTGATTTTTTCTTTCAGCTGCCCAAATCATCTTCCCACTTCAGAGGAGGATGGAACACTGAACATTAAAGCTTAGAAGAGAAAAGGGAGGTAAGGTTGGACAGATTACAGTGCAGAGCCCTCGTCTGCTCCCATTCTGTAGGGTGAAGGGACCTGAGCTTCACCCTCAGACTCTAGACATAGCAGTTTCCTGTTGGCAGCTGTTAATCAGGTCATATGTTTGAACTCAGTGTGCCTCAAGTAAATGCCCTGAGCCACCCATCACCCAACCTGCCGTGCTGCCATCCAGGACACACTGAGTCATCCCGGCAGAGAGAAGCATCTCCAGGAGTCAGGAAAGCAATAGCCTAATGCACTCAGACCAAGAATTTGGATTATCAGCCCCCAGGTCCAACAGCCTATCTGCTAGAGTTTAGGTCAAGCCTCTTCATCCAGACAGCTTTGGGCTTAATTAACTTAGGCATCCGTATATCTTTTTCTTTTAAGAGAAAGCTACTTCCCTGGCAGCAAATTATCTGTAGCTTTAGCTCACCTTAGGCTCATGTTTTTGGCAAAAAACCCCACAGGCAGGCTGCAGACACCATGGATGTGACATGGACGTGCTCCAGGGGCTCTCTCTCTGACACCAGCACCTACGTCATTGCAAATACTCACTGCTGCTGCACCTCGGTGAATAACTTTCCATTGTCCATGTGCATTATGTGGTTAATCTGAGTTTTACGAAATTTCTGGGAGTGCAGAGCGGGAAGAAGCATGTAACCTACCGGGATTAACTGTGTCTGGCTGTGTGCAGTTCTGCCTTCAGGTGTTTTCCCGGTCTGCTCCTTTCTTGCCTCTTCTCAAGCTTTCCTCACACCCATTGGCACAGAGAAGCTGTCACCACAATGCCTAATTATGTCAAAGGCAAAATGTCAGCTCCTTCTCAGGAGCTTTCCAGAGAGGTAGTCAAAGCTGCAGGCTTTTGAGGCTTTTTTGATTGTGCATGTCTGATGTAGATGCCAAGTACTAGCCACTGGGAAGTGGCAGCATTGGAGCAATTTGCAGCACCTAGATGTGAGTAAATGAGATGAAAGCCATGAAGGCAGTCCACATGACGAGCTCCACAGGACTTACATGTAGTCTATTCCTTATGCTTTGCATCATGCCTTTATTGTTACTATCTATCTTGCATTTAGCATATGTTTTAAATCGGGCAATGATTTTATCTGCATGCTAAACATGTACTGCAGCACTCATCATTAGCAGCACTATGTGTTCCTTTCATGCCTTACGTCTTGGAATAATATATTAAATCATAGAATCACAGAATCACTAGGGATTGGAAGGGACCTCAAAAAATCATCTAGTCCAATCCCCCTGACATGGGCAGGGAAAACCCACCCTAGATAAGGCTGGCCAGAGCCTCATCTAGCCTGGCCTTAAACACCTCCAGGGACAGGGCCTCAACTACCTCCTGGAAAACCCATTCCAGGCTCTCACCACTCTCACGGTAAAGAACTTCCTCCTCACATCCACTCTAAATCTACCCACCTCCAGCTTTGCTCTATTCCCTCTAGTCCTGTCATTACCTGATATCCTAAAAAGTCCCTCACCAGCTCCTCTGTAGGCCCCCTTCAGATACTTGAAGGCCACAAGAAGGTCAACATGGAGCCTCCTCTTCTCCAGACTGAACAGCCCCAACTCCCTCAGTCTGTCCTCACAGCAGAGGTGCTCCAGCCCACTGATCATCCTCATGGCCCTACTCTGCACACACTCCAGCATGTCCATATCCCTCTTGTAATAAGGGCTCTAGAACTGGACAACAATTTGTTGTCAGGAAGTCAAAAAAGTAAAAAAAATTTATCTGAAATAAAAATATCTTTCCCCCTGCCCTTCCCACCAAAGTAGTCTCAGTTTTAAAAACCAAAGTTAAAAATGCAATGTTGTTTTCTTCTCTTTTGCAGGATGACATGCAAATTAGAGTTTTTAATTATAACACTTTGGAAAGGGTTCACATGTTTGAAGCCCATTCAGATTACATTCGTTGTATCGCAGTGCATCCCACGCAGCCTTTCATACTGACAAGCAGTGGTAAGAGTTCTTTGCTTTATGTTTATATTTGTTAACTAGCTGTCTTTAGGCTTCTCATTTCTTGCTACTAGGAGATTGCATGTTTTTTCTGTTTTCTGCTGAAACAGGAATTCTTAAGCAAGTTGCCAACATGACGGTTGTTACTTAGCTCTTGTTTGAAAGTCTGCCACGCTGAAGTTGTGTTTCTAGGAAAATTAGAGAGTGGTTTGGGGTATGTTTTCATCTGGCAATGTGACATGAAGAACCAGATAAAATCACTTTCTTTTCCCCCCCAGATACTAATGAGTTTGCTGTTAGTTGAGGCAAACTATGTTGCTGAGGACTGAATTATCTTAGTATCCCACCAGGTCCACATTGTGCTGCTCAGTCCTTTCATTCCTGGAAACCTGACTAAAACAGTCTAAGCTCTAGTCAGTGAAGGGAGCCTTGGGAGTGAGAAGGGCCCTGGTTTCTGTGTTTTGCTGGTGAACCTAATACACTTAACACCTGAAAGTCAGTTAGTTGTCTCTGCTTCCTGTTACTTAGTGCTCATCAGAGTAAGTGCTGCAGAAGAAAGCACAAGTCCAATTCCTTAATATCTACCGAGTATTTTAATAACTCAGGACCTTAATATCAATTCTTAATGCCCCTTTATTAAGTCAGATTTGTTTTTTGCATAGTACTGCCACCATTGTACTAGACAATCTCTTTGAGAAACATGTACTCCTTGTGGTGCTTCTGCAAGGGAAGAGCCGTGATAGAGATGTCTGTATCAGCACTGCCTCCTGTGAGGAGGAAAGGATGAGTGAGCCTTTATCTTGAGGTTATTATGGATTACATAGTTTAAGGAGGCAGGTATCAGAATATATTAAACTAACTGAAGCTTGGTTTTTGTTTGGCTGGGTTTTTTTCAGATGACATGCTCATTAAACTCTGGGACTGGGATAAAAAATGGTCTTGTTCTCAAGTGTTTGAAGGACACACGCATTATGTCATGCAGATTGTCATAAATCCAAAAGATAATAACCAGTTTGCCAGTGCTTCCTTGGATAGAACAATCAAGGTACAGAAACTGTGTTTTGGGGCTTTTTCAGTCATTAATTATCAAAGTACACAAACCATTAGTATTTTTTGTGTGAGCAGTGAGACTTTATCACATTTGCTATAAATCAGTGATGTACTGGCTGTAAAAAGTCAGTTTTCATTGATTTTGAGTCCTCATTTAGCACAAGTTTCTCATTCATGTAATGGAACTGGAACAAGTCAGTTCACAGTTGGGGCAGCCCATATATGCAGAAGTGATTGATTTTTCTAGGTCTAATAGTTAATTTTGTACACCAATACTGATTTATACAAACAGTATTTTATATGCTTTTATGTCCTTAAAAAACAAGCTGAAAGAAATCAGTGTTGTTTTGAGGTGTGAGCACAGCACATGCAACTCAGCATCATTTTTTGGAATCACAGAGTTGTTTAGGCTCAAAAAGACCTTTAAGGTGATAGAACCCAACCGTTATTTGTGGGGGAGGGTTGGTAGTTTGTTGAGCAGTTGTTCAGATTTTTTGACACTGTAAAGTACATCTGCATTTGGCAAAGCTGACCTGGATGCAGAAGATGGGTAAGTAAATGCGGTTGGGTGTGGGTTTTTTCCCTCTGGTAAGGTGTGGCAGCTTGGCTCTTCTTCACCCAACTTTACCTTGGAAGGCCATGAGAAAGGAGTGAACTGCATTGACTATTACAGTGGAGGAGACAAGCCCTACCTCATTTCAGGTGCAGATGACCGGCTGGTTAAGATCTGGGACTACCAGGTATGTGTTTGATATATATTTTGTGCAGACTGACTTCTTGTGCTTTAGTCTGTGATGCCATCTAGCTCTGAGAAAGTCTGTCTTCTAGGCAGAAATCCATCTGAAAATAGAGGAAAACCACTATGTCAGGAGAAACAAATCTTTTCTCCTGCAGAGAAGAAATTAACTGAAAATACTCCCAGCTTTTAACATGGCTGATGCTGTTGTTTGAGTATCTTGGAAATGTTACTGGAAAAAATCTAGAAAAATGTGTTTTCAGATTAAAAGAACTTTTTCAGATTACAAAAATTTAAGACACGACAGTAAAAATGTTGCAACATGTTTATTGTCGGCACCTGTATTTCCAACATCTCTTTATTTCAGAATAAAACATGTGTACAGACACTGGAAGGACATGCTCAGAATGTGTCCTGTGTCAGCTTCCACCCTGAGCTGCCCATCATTATTACAGGCTCAGAAGATGGTAATTGTGGGGGTTTTTTTCTGATATATAAAAAAGAGGGGAAGAACTTATGGGTGAACCCTTGTGGTGTGGCCACGCACCTGCCCCTGTACTGAGGGACGATAAAATGAAAGGTGTCCATTTCCTTTTCCTCCAGGGACTGTGCGCATTTGGCATTCAAGCACCTACCGCCTGGAAAGTACCCTCAACTATGGCATGGAGAGAGTGTGGTGTGTGGCCAGTTTAAGAGGATCCAATAATGTGGCTTTGGGATATGATGAAGGCAGCATTATTGTTAAGGTACAGTTAAGGATCACAGAATGTTAGGGATTGGAAGGAACCTTGAAGTATCATCTAGTTGAACCCCCCTGCCAGAGCAGGATCACTTAGATCAGGTCACAGAGGGCTGCGTCCAGGCGGGTTTTGAATGTCTGTGGAGCAGGAGACTCCACAACCTCTTTGGGCAGCCTGTTCCAGGGCTGTCACCCTCACTGTGAAGTTGTTTTTCCTTATGTTCTCAGGGAACCTCGTCTGCTCCAGCTTGTACCCATTGGACATTGCTGAGCAGAGTCTGGCTGCTCCTAACATCCTCCTAACACTTGTCCTTTCCATATTTATAAACATCAAGGGGGCCACCCCTCAGTCTCCTCCAAGCTAAAGAGACCAGGCTCCTGACTCGAAATGAGAAGTGGTGATCCATCACTCTGTTATCACAGAGCAACTGCTTTCTGGTTGTGTGGTAATATGTGAAATACTGAACATGAGGCACTTGAACTGGATAGTCCAATAGATCTTTTCTTTTCTGAAAAGAAAATCAAAAAGATATTTTTTCCATCTGCTAAATTCTAGCTTGGCCGTGAAGAACCTGCCATGTCCATGGATGCAAATGGAAAAATTATTTGGGCTAAGCATTCAGAAGTCCAGCAGGCCAACCTGAAAGCCATGGGAGATGCTGAAATCAAAGATGGAGAACGTTTGCCACTGGCTGTAAAGGATATGGGGAGCTGTGAAATCTACCCTCAGACAATTCAGCACAACCCTAATGGACGGTAATAGATTTTTAGAACAAAATGCTTAAACATTTCTGTTTTCTCCTTTTATATTGGGAAAGCGTTTGTGTGTGTGCTGGTGGAAAAGAGGTATACTGGAGCCAGGCACGGTAAAATCAGAGTAATGGATGGGCTTCACCTGTAAGAGCTCACAGCTTAAACAGACAACTTGGACACTAGGGCTGTGGAACTGGACTCAGAGGTCTGACAGCTGTATCTTTCTCCTGCTTTAGATTTGTTGTAGTGTGTGGTGACGGTGAATACATCATCTACACAGCTATGGCTTTGAGAAACAAGAGCTTTGGTTCTGCACAAGAGTTTGTGTGGGCCCATGATTCTTCAGAGTAAGTGGTGCAGATTTTTTTCCCTGGTATTATGTTGAATGTAACGTACTGCTTCTGTTGTTTTTCAAGCTGTACAAACAGTTAAGTAGCCTGAAAACTGCAGCCTGTGTGTTTAATGAACTTTCAGTAGGTGTCCTGCTTGAAAACTTTCCATTTGGAGCACTCTGCTGATTTTTGGGGTTTTCTAAGACAAATCCCACAAAGTTGTTTTGTAGCAACTGAAGATCTTAGTCATTTGCTACTTCGGAAGCTAAAGAATGTGTTTGCAACACAATCTCTTTTTAGATATGCTATCAGGGAGAGCAACAGCGTTGTAAAGATATTTAAAAACTTCAAGGAGAAGAAGTCATTCAAACCTGATTTTGGAGCAGAAGGTAAGTATTTCCTTTTAAAATGGATATGTTGGTGTATTTTTTGCATGATACAGATTTCTTTCACCTTTATTTCTTTGCAGGCATCTACGGTGGCTTCCTTTTGGGGGTCAGATCTGTTAATGGTTTGGCATTCTACGATTGGGAGAACACAGAATTGATTCGCAGAATTGAAATTCAGCCCAAATACGTAAGTGTCTGTGTGGAACTGAAGATACTTGCCTGTCTCTGCTTAACAGTTTTCTTGACTGAAGCTGAGCTGTTAGTCATAAACTTGAGTTATTATTTTGTCTCACTGCTACGTAGTAGCAGAAGGGGACAAAAAGTAATCCCTGTATGTTTTGGCATCTTTAATCCAAAAGAAGTAGTAATTTTTAACCTTAATTTGTAGGACCCTCTTTCTTAGCTCTGGGGGTCTCTAAAACAGTGTCATTAATCGTTGTGATGATACAGATTTTCTGGTCTGACTCGGGTGAGCTTGTCTGCATTGCTACAGAAGAGTCATTCTTCATCCTGAAATATCTATCAGAAAAAGTTGCAGCAGCCCAAGAAACACATGAAGGTGTCACTGAGGATGGAATTGAAGATGCATTTGAGGTACCATTTATTTATAACATGGACTAGGATTAGAGATAAAAGAAGCAGGTTCTCTCCAAAATACAGCAAATTTAGTCCTTAATCTACTGGATTTTATCTATTAGATTTTAGTTTCCAGAGCACTGTAATACAGTGTGCACCATATCATAGTATCATAGTATTACCAGGGTTGGAAGGGACCTAATAGATCATCAAGTCCAACCCCTACCACAGAGCT
>JAOXOE010031353.1:0-12015 GCA_028565055.1 Phoeniculus purpureus
TATGATTCTATAGTGACTTACAGTGGAGAAGGTACTTTCATCTTAAAGCCTGTGTTGCAGGTGCTTAGAACTTCTAGCAAACAATATGGATGTGTTCCTGTGTGACCTGGTCTGGGTGATCCTGTTATGGCAGGGAGATTGGACTAGATGATCTTTCTAGGTCCCTTCCAATCCCTAATGATTCTATGGTTCTATGATTCTATGAAAGGATGAGGGAGCTGGGTCTCTTTAGCTTCAATAAAAGGAGTCTGAGGGGTGACCTCATTAATGCTTATAAATATGTCAAAAGTGGGTGTCAGGAGGATGTAGCCAGGCTCTGCTCAGTGCCATCTAGTGATAGGAGAAGGGTCAAGGGGTGTGAGCTGGAACATAGGAGGTTCCACATCAGTATGAGAAGGAACAACTTCATGGTGAGGGTGACAGAGCTCTGGAAGGGGCTGCCCAGGGGAGTTGTGGAATCTCCTTCTCTGGAGATGTTTAAAACCCACCTGGATATGTTCCTGTGTGACTTGACCTAAGTGATCCTGCTGTGGTGGGAGAATTGGACTAGATGATCTTTTGAGGTCCTTTACAATCCCTAATATTCTGTGATTCTGTGGTTTAAGGTTTTTCTTTTCCCCAATCAAGCATAACTTCTTAATCATGCTTTGTTTCTTCTTTTTCCCCATTGCTGGTGTCTCAGTATTTTTCACCACTTCTAGCCAAACATTACTTTTCCTAAGATAGCCAGATCCCAGTCTTGACAGATTATTAATTATCACAGCTGGAGATGGTGCGTTGAGGTTGTTCCTTGCTGTTTGTCATTTGGCAGTAAAACTGGATGGAAACTAAGACTTTGGAAGAAAATAGGAATAAGTCCCAACATTTGTATATAGTGCACATTAGCAGAACAGCTGCTGGGTTGTTTTTCAGACCACCTCTGATGTCTTTTATCCTTCTTTCTTGAACTCTTTTTTCAGAACTCAGGTATCTTAAACCAGGGATTACTATGGTAGCAGACCAGTAGAGAAGGTAACAAATTGTTGCTTAAAATACCTTGCCTCATTTAATGGTATGTCCTAGAAATCTGCATAGCATGGTTGAAGTAGGGTAATAAGAGGATAAATTCCAAACAGACGGCAGACCCTTTCCAACAACAAGGCTATTTACCAGGAATCCCTGGGGAATCCTATGTTTTCTACATGTAACTGTTGTGTGGAGTTTGGGGAGTGATTAATTTGGTGTGGGGTTGTTGATTTAATGAATATTTACAGTGTTGAGTTTGATTGGCTAGATGAGGTTGGTGTTTGCCAAAGGATGTTGTTTGCATTGCCAGGAAACTGAGTATTTGCATCAACTGAGGATGAAGATGAAGTAAAGCTCTCCCAGGAACATGCATAGGGCACGAGGAAATTCAGCCCAGGGAAGGACAGGTCTGACAGCAGGGCCAGGAGTTGGAAAAGCAATGAGGAGGCATACCTAGAAGCACAGTCTACAGAAATTGTCCTTTCCTCAGCTTCTGAGGACTCTGGGACTGATGTTGAGGAGGGCCGTAGAGAAAGTATCGGAAGCATTTGTGCAGTCAAGGCAGGACAAAGTATCTCCTGAGAAAGATGAATTAATATTTGTGTGAATCTTGGTTTTTTTAACCCTGATACTGCTAGGCTTAGCTGTTGTAAAGCTCTGAAGAGCAGATAATGTCCAGGAGAGGGCAGAGCTGTACCCACACATCAGCTACATCAGGTTGGAAAACCAGGACTTTTGCAGAAATACAGTGAGTGACAAGAAGTTGTTCTCATGTAATCGGTTCAACTTAATTATTGACAGATTCTTCTGTCACATTTACAAATATCAAAGTAATGCATCTGCTCAATCTCTATCACAAAATAACTACATTAATGTGGCCACAATTGTAGTTTAATTTGTCTTCCTACTTACAGTGAGATCTGGGAAGAGAAAAGGGAGGGTTGGTCATTCTAAGCTGGAATTTAGTGATAGTTTATTTTAAAGGGATTCTGGAATTTGCAAAGCGGGAGAAATCAAATATAAAGCAGAGAAAAGGCACAATGTGGTCACTTGAGGAAGACTTGGTAATTCCTGAAATTGAATGTTGTCTCCTTTCCTCTTTCTCTGGAAGTTTTGCTGTGCCCAGATCTCTATGCCTGGATGTCTATCATCCGTAACTCACTTGGACACTGTGCCATCCATTTCATCCCAAAAGACCCCAGCAGGCTTGGTTATACTCAAATGTAGGTAAACCAGTTGAGATCAGAAGTTTGATTGCTTTGCAGCATTGTATTAAGGCCTTAAATCATGGAAGGAGTTAGGGATTGTGATGCTGAAAAGCTCCTAAAATATGGGCTACAGACCATGTGTTTGAACTAACCAGAGACAAACTGTGAGCTGCAGTGATCCACACTGGGCATGACAAATATGTAGCTCATTCTTGGCCTCCATTTGAGAAGAAAGGGAAAATGACAAATGGAGTTTGCCTCCCAGGGAAAGATGTACAAGTATCTGCAAGCTGAAGCGTCCCTAGAGCCGCCAGAAGTGTCTCTTTCTCCACACTGGCAAAGAGGGTGTGTTTTATGCCCAGCAAGCTGAAGGACTGAGACATGTGCCTGTGTCTGTATAAAGGCGTCTGGCACCACCTGCCATTTATTCCTTCAGTACTTGCTTTTAGAAACAGCTGGTTTTGTCCTGTCTGAGATCTCTGTCCTACAGTTGCTCCTCTGCTGAAATCAAGGCTTGCTTTGTTGGCATCTGCCTCCCATCTCACTGCAGCTCAGTTCACATCCCAGAGGTACCCACTACACAACAGCTCCTTTCCTCCTCCCAAAACAATCACATTGCTCTGGGCAAGTGCATCTGCTGCAAGACCATCATTCCATAAAGCTTCAATTTCAGCATTCAGATAACTTGAAAGGAGGGGAGAAGGCAAATTTCCCGTGTGCAGCATTTAGCAACCATGGTTTAATGGCTACTATTAGTGCTACCAAACCCCAAAAATCCATCCCACTCCTGCATAGCTGTGTCTTACATCAGAAACAGATTTCCTTGATGAATGAGCATAGGGAGAAAAAGAAGCAATGAGATACAAACAGGAACAGTGAAGGCCAAATTCAAAGCAAACAGGGTGTGATTCTTCACACAGGATGTTAAGCTGTAAAACTGTTTGGTGAAGGATGTTGTGGAAATCATTCAATCTGGCTTTGAGGGAAACCCCAGAAAAATTATTGAAAAAGAATCTCTATCTCTCTTTCATCTCTGCAAATACTGCATTTTAGGAACAAAATATAGCCTGGGAGGTGATGCTCTTAGCAGTTTCCAATGGCCATTCTTTGCAAGTCTATTACATGAGCAAAAAAGAAAGCAGAAGTTTTCAGCTAGATGAATTTTCATCTTTACATCACCAGATTTCTTAGTGCTAGTCACTTCTATTGCATTTTGACATTACATTCAAAGAAAACCTATTTGCAAATTTTTCTGGAGGACAACCTAAAGAAGATGTTCAATGAATGACCTTTGTTCAATTGCTCATGCCCTGCAGACATTATAGAGTCACTACAGGCCTGAAGCTATGCTACTTGAATAATGATGTTAGGCTTTGCAAACTAAGCAGGGTCAGGACTGGGACATATTTGACTGCAAAAAACTCCAAGACAAATCCAGAAACCCTTAGGACATGACATGAGCATTTCAGGGCTGAGCCAATGTCTCTGGATGATGGGTGTTACTGATTGGCTGCTTTTTTAACAGAATCTCTCCCTTAGGTATTGCCCTCTCCTCCACATGAGGATACTCAATGATGTATTTGTAACTGGGACTTGTTCCACCTAATAGGAAAGCTTTCAGACTCTTCTTTTGTTATTAGTCAGAAGGATCCCATCAAATCCAAGGAAGGGATCAGATTCTTTAAATGTTAATGGGAAGAGAGGTGAACATAAAAGAACAATTCACAGCCAATACATTCTATTTGCTTGACATCTGCTGCAGGGTCTGAAGTGAAATTATACCCAAACATATCTAGAGTGTAAATACCTAGGATATAAAATGGCAAAGTATTTCTTATGCCAGTGACAGACCCTTTCAATGGAGAGAACTTACCGGGGGCCTTATCATCATCCTGGTTCATGCTTTCAGAGAGACAGTGATTTGGGGATTGCTGAATGGTGCTATTTTGAAAACTTCAGGAGAGGAAAAGCTTAAATCTGAGTTGTCATTGCCTGATTACACCAGTTCCTCCTGAAATGTTAAGTGTATGTAATAATGCCTTTTCCTTTCGGAGCCTAAACTGATAGCAGCTTTGCTGTTAAAATGCCATATTGTGAAAGGGAAGAAGCAGATACCTTCTGCCAGGTAATGTGCTTCCTGTCAGTGAAATTTCTGTAAAGCTGATGGGATCTTGAATGTGTTATATCCAGGAGACTCTGTGCCTAGTTTGAATATTTGCCCTGGGCTCCCAGTACTACCAGGCGCTTTAGCAGTGGGGAGTAAAAACCCGTTCCCCAACCTTAATGCCTTATTGAAATGGTTGTCTTGGAGGGAAACACATTGCTGCCAGCCTCCTATTTACCACAAGAGAAGGTCAGTCAGTACCCCACCAGTTTCCATTCTCCCTTCATAATTGCTTTTTGCATCAGAGAAACATTTTGTGTTGCTCTCTGCCAGTGTGTGAACTCCTTAGTTCATCATCTGTTTCTTTCTACACAGACAGGTTTCATACATACGTACGTGTGTGTGTGTGTGTGTGTGTGTGTGTGTGTGTGTGTGTGTGTAAAGAAGGCATGTACAATTCCATTTGACTGTCATTCCTTCCTCCTAGCCCCACAAGTTCAGCTACGTACATCTCAAAAGTACGCTGCAGTTTGGCTAATATGAAAGAAATAAAGCAAATTAACTTGTTTTGTAGTGCAAGCGTTGGAGATCACAGAATCACAGAACATTAGGGGTTAGAAGGAAACTCGAAAGGTCATCTAGCCCAGACCCCCCACCACAGCAGGATCACCTAGACCAAGTAACACAGGAACATGGCCAGGCAGGTTTTAAATGTCTCCAGAGAAGGAGACTCCACAAGACACCTGGGCAGCCCCTTCCATTTCAGTCACTTGCATTTACAACTTCACATCATTTTGTATGAATAAAATATGCTTGTGAAAGTTCCCTTAGAAAGGAATAATCCGAAATTTCTATGATTAAAGCCTGGGAACAGTGAATGCTGCTCAAAGCACAATCTAGCAGACAACAGATTTTCATGCAGTCCCAATGTGCTTGCACAACAAGTTAAGATAGCTGCATATGCTGACAGAATATGTGCAGAGTAAAATTAGGCTAGAAAAGGTATTTTGAGAAGGTGCACAAAGGTACACCTCTGCATACAGCTGGACCATCTTGCTCGGATAGGTACTTTAAGGATGTAGTTTAGTTGTGGGCTTGGTAGAGCCAGGTTCATTGTCAGACCTGATGATATTGAAGGTCTTAGCCAACCCTAAAAGCTCATTTGGGGAGCCAAATGAAGTACCTCACTGTTCATAAGGTTTGCTAAATTCAGACACAATCCACTGTGAAACAGCGAAATCTGACCACTATAAAAAAGACGTGCTTTCAGAGAGACATTTAAAAAGAATAACCAGAGTATGAAAAAGGTAAAAAAAGAGGTTAAGAAGGACAAGTGTATATTATTTTTTACAACCAGAGTGATTTTGTGATCACAGAATCATAGAACCATTCATATTGGAAATGACCCTTGAGATCATCGAGTCAACCATCAACCCTACTCTACAAGTTCACCTCTAAACCAGATCCCCCAACACCACATCTGAGCATCTTTTAAACTCATTCAGGGATGGTGACTCAACTACTACACTGGGCAGCCCATTCCAGTGCCTGACCACTCTCTCCATGAAGAAGTTCTTCCTGATGTCTAATCTAAACTTACCTTGTTGAAGAATGAAGCCCTTCCCTCTAGTTCTGTCACTAATTACCTGTGAGAAGAGACCAGCACCAACATCTCTACAATGTCCTTTCACTGTCCTCAGTGATTTCAGAGAATTGTAGAGAGTAATGAGGTCTCCCCTAAGCCTCCTCTTCCTCAAACTAAACAGTCCCAACTGTCTCAATCTCTCCTCATAAGATTTATTCTCCAGGTCCTTCACCAGCTGCGTTGCTCTCCTCTGTACTCGCTCCAGCACCCCGATGTCTCCCTTGTGCTGAGGTGCCCAAAGCTGGACCCAGTACTCAAGGTGCGGCCTCACCAGTGCTGAGTACAGGGGGGCAATCACCTCCCTACTCTTGCTGGACACACAGTCTCTAATCCAGGCCAGGATGCCATTGGCCTCTTGGCCACCTGGGCACCCTGCTGGCTCTTATTCAGCCTCCTGTCAATTAGAAACCCCAGATCCCTTTCTGCCAGACTGCTTTCCAGCCACCCTGCCCCCAGCCTGTATCATTGCAGGCGATTGCTGTGACCAAAGTGCAAGACCCGACACTTGGCTCTATTGCAACCCACACAATTACCCTCATCTCATCAATACAGTCTTTCAAGGTCCCTCTGTACAGCCTTACTACCCTCCAGCAGATCAACACTCACTCCCAACTTGATGTCATCTGCAAACTTACTGATGGTGCACTAAATCCTCTCATCAAGATCATTGATAAAGATGCTGAATTATGTAGGGATGTGTATCTAGGTGTGTATACATGAACACATACCTGTATCTGTCTGTGTTTGTTTTCTAATACCCATTCAGTTGCTTCAGACCGACTGAAATGTAAAGCTGAGAGAGACAGAGCGTTTTTTTTCTCACCTATCACTGAGCTGATATTTTACTGTTGGCCACTTTTGTTTTCCTCCTGCCTTTTCCTGTGTTGTTTGTTTGTTTATTTGGTGGGCAGATACGATGGCTACAGTGTTGCATTGGATTTAGCACAGTACAAACCCTGGCTATGTTTTGCAAAGGACTGCTGTTTCTCCTCTGCATAGTGCTCTGATCCATTTCATTGCATAGCATGAGCTGGACCACAGAAAGGGCAAATATTTGCAAACAGGGGCATTGCAATGCTCTTCTCCATCAGCTACATTGATTTAGATTGGACTTCATAGTTATTTTAAGCCATCCTACTTCACAGCACAGGTTTATGCCAGTCTTGGATACGCTGTCATAACATAAACTGGACAGATGTAATCCCTGCTGCACAGAGCATGGTTTTGAAAAGTCCTTCAGAATCCAGAACTCTCAATAAGAAATTACTCACTTTGCTATTGTCTGTAGAAAGATGCTCAGTGTTAGATGTAGCTTTAATATGAACCAGTGTTCAGAATTACCTTACAGACAGAGTAAGTTGCTCAAGCTGGAGGTGACTGATAGTTCCTTGAAAATCTTGGTTCTGTATAAATATATCTCACCTGTTAGTTTGGCAAAACCTCCAGATGAGCAAAATTATTTGATATTAAAAATTAATTAGGTTATTTTGATGGACTAAATTTGGTTCATGTCAGAAGCAGCACTCCAGTTTTTGTAAGGTCACATCAGCATTCTGAGGGAAAAATAGTATCTTTGATAACATACATTCCTTTCATGCAGATTTTTTTCTTGCATAAATCCAAAGCCCAGAGAAAGCCAGGGTTTTTAGGGTTTGGGCGTTTTTTAGCATATTTTAATTCTGTATTATGTTTGTATAAGCAAGCTGGACTGACAACATAATCATTTTGTCATAGTTGTTATAGAACAATAAAGATTTATCCTTCTTTTAATTTTCCGTTTGCAAAGTGGGGATAAAGTTTCTGTCTCAGAGGACAGTTACGAAGATTTGCTGGTTAATTCTCAGACTAAATTTTAGCTATTCTAAGTACCATGTAATTCTTTAATGCCCCAGTTACAAAGGGTTGACGGTGTGTTGTGCCCTTGGAGTACTGCTCAATTATTTTTTTGACTGAAAATCCAAATGATATAGTTGTTCAGAGCGTAATGCATTGAATGTCAAAGCTCAAATGTACATTTCATCCTTAGTATTATAATATATTCCAATGCATGCAATTTTATATTTGCTTGCTCCTAACATGTTGCTATCATTTCATATCAATCTGACAAAAAGAATCCAGCTGTACTTCCTAGTAATTGCACAGAATCATAGAACATTAGGGATTGGAAGGGACCTCGAAAGATCATCCAGTCCAATACTCCCACCACAGCAGGATCACCTAGATCGAGACACACAGGAACATGCCCAGGTGAGTTTTACACGTCTCCAGAGAAGGAGACTCCACAAGCCCCCTGGGCAGCCAATTCCAGTGTTCTGTCACCCACACTGGGAAGAAGCTCCTTCTGATATTTATGTGGAACCTCCTGTGTTCCAGCTTACACCCATGTGCTGGTTTGAGGGTTAAAGGTGGAACCCTCCAGAACAGATTGTTAGAGTCCCCTCTCACCAAAACAGGAAGGAAATATAAATGAATTTGAAAACTAGAATAAATTGCAAAATTTATTCAAAATGAAATAAACATAAAAGAAAGAAAACCACCAACAACAGAAAAAACCTTTACAATAAAGAAAAGGGAAATTTAGGGAGATGGTGTAAGGGAAGAACTATATGTACAAAAAGCAATTTGCTGTCATTCTGGCTCCACACAGCACTGGGTAGTAGCAACGGGCACTTGCACCCGGCTGCTTCCATGCCCGCGCCATGCCAGAAGGGAAGGAAGGGAGGGAAATTGGCACAGGCTAGTTGTGCACCCTTCCCCCCCGTGTACCCAGCACTTGGTGATCAGAAACCTGCTGGCACTCCACTCTGCTGGCGTTCACCTGGCAACCACGTACCCAAACCCTCCTCTCCCTCACGAAAACAGAGCGCACTTAGAACTGGTTTAAGGCAAAAATGCAAGTGTGAAATCCCCTCCTGATCTACCACCACCAATTGATAAAAGCTCAGCTAGCACCACAGAGAGAGAGTAAAGGATATCTCGCAGGAGAAGGCAGCTGGACTAAGGACAATCAGCGTGGGGCTCTCCTCCGTGGCTGGCTGAGGACTGACTGTAGCTACCCGTCCCCACTTCCTGATTGTTTCTCCGGCACTAGAGTCCTCCCTGGTACCCTACTCCATGTTTTCTGTTCCCACTGTGGGGCACAGAGGAGAGTGGTTTCAGAGATACATGAGTTTTTCTGGGTCCTAAAACCTAACCCATCACAACCGTTGCCCTTTGTCCTGTCATTAGAGGACACTGAGAAGTGCCTGGCTCCATCCTTCTGACATCCACCTTTCACATATTTATAAACATTAATGAGATCACCCCTCAGTCTCCTCTTCTTCAAGCTAAAGAGACCCAGCTCCCTCAGCCTTTCTTCATCAGGGAGATGCTCCACTGCCTTTATCATCTTTCTGGCTCTGTGCTTGAATCTCTCCAGCAGTTCCGTGTCCTTCTTGAACTGAGTGGCCCAGAACTGGACACAATACTCTGGATGCAGTCTCACCAGGGCAGAGCAGAGGGGGAGGAAAACCTCTCTCGATCTGCTAACCACCTCCATTCTGTTCCACCTCAGGATGCTGTTGGCCGCCTTGGCCGCAAGGGCGCATTGCTGGCTCGTGGTCATCCTGCTGTCCACCAGGATCCCCAGGTGCCTTTCTCCTACGCTGCTCTCCATCAGGTCAGTCCCCAATGTATTTATATATCTTTCTGGATGTTTACTTCTTCCTATAGACTAGGTTGTGAACACGACATTATTGCAAAAGTCACCTTTAGAGGATTGAACTATTTATATGATTAAATTTCAGATGTGCTCAAAAACATGATTAGAGTTGAAGAGTCTAATAAAAGCTCATCACTTATTAATTGAAAACAAGCTTTAGTATGTGCACCTGACCACAAAAAAATAGCAAAACTGAGTCTCATTGAGTGTTCTTGTAGATGACATTCTATCTGCTTTTTATAACAATTCAAGGGCTTCAGGCATGGACACTCCACATTCTCTGGTTGTAGCAGCCACTTGTAATGAGTGCTGTCATTTTGAGTGGGCTGTATTTTTTGACTTCATCCACTGAGGTCTCTAAGTAGACTAGATAGCAGTTCAGTACCAAATATCCTAGTCACCAGTGGATGGAAAGCAAAGCTAGAAAGAATGTGGCTCATTGAATTGTGAATGCACTTCACATTCACTTTTATTTGATGCATGAAAGGGAAAGAAAGAAGTAAACAGAAACAATTTTTAAAATGCCTGTGTGACTCAGTTGTCTTTGATGGTCCCTTACATGTTGTGCTCTGACTACACAGAATTATAAAATTGTTTAGGATGGGAAAGACTTTCAAAATAATCTAATCTAACCATCAACCTAACTGTACCAAGACCACCACTAAACCATGTCCCTAAGCACCACAGCCACACAATTTTTAAATCTGTTCAGGGATGGCGACTGAAGCATCTTTCTGGGGCAGCCTCTTCCAAGGCCTGATGACCTTCTCAACTATTTTTTCCTAATGTCTAACCTAAACTTCCCCTGGTGCAACTTGAGGGCATTTCTTCTTGCCCTACGCCCCACCGCTTGTTACTCATGAGAAGAGACCAACAACCACCTCTCTACAACCTTCTTCCATGTTGCTGTAGACAGCAACAAAGTCTCCCCTCACTATATTTCCTTCAATGCACTACTGCTTTGATCTTGTATGTCCTGTTATATTTGTCCTTGTGTGCTAGATGTTTTTTGTCCTTCCCTCAGAGCACTGTGGTGGGATTACCCTCCAAGTGAAGGGGCCTGGCTTTTTTGCTGTGGCAGATGGTTTTGTGATAGAATTGATGCTTACCTTTTAT
This sequence comes from Phoeniculus purpureus, assembly GCA_028565055.1. Classification (NCBI taxonomy): domain Eukaryota; kingdom Metazoa; phylum Chordata; class Aves; order Bucerotiformes; family Phoeniculidae; genus Phoeniculus; species Phoeniculus purpureus. The sequence continues at coordinate 10,779 of JAOXOE010031353.1, forward strand.
TTCAGTGGTACCCCCAGTGTCTGGTACAGCCCCTGCAAAGTCTTAAATGTCATTCTGTGAAACATAGTGTGAGGATGTGCACTTGGAGACCCCCAGACTCCCTGAAGGGTAGCTTTACACAAGTTCCTTTTTGCTTTCCTCGCACAGACAGTGGGCAGTACAAAAACAGCCTCTGTGAGCATGACTTCTTAAAATCTGTCCTGGGAATTTTTTGACCAGGAATTCAAATGCCATACGAGACCATATGCTGCTTACCCAGATTCCTATCTAGTGTTATAACATGATGTAAGGCTTGGAAATAAAAAAATGTTCAAGTCCAGTTTAGATGCCCACATGTTTTCAGTAGAGTCCATTTATGTGCTTTGAAGAGATCTACCTCCTTCAACAGCTCAGTTTTTGTCATGTCTGCATTACCATGGCTTTCTGTAGTCAGTTCCTGGCCTTCCTATCTCCAAAGCTAAAACACACGAGACTGTCAGAAGTGATGTCAGCAGACATTGATTCAATAGATCACTAAAAGGCATGCACAAAACATAGGATGCGAGACATATTTCTCATGCATTTTCCTAGAAGCTTTGGAATAGACTCAGTTTCATGGAAGGCTGGACTCCACAACTGTCCATTTTAGGGAACTCTTCATTTGGGTAAGGCCAACCCCACACTTCACTTTCACATCTTACATCCCCAAAACCCAACACACCAAATGCTTCACTCTCCCACTACACATGCACACTTCCAAATCAGGACTATCACCACAATTTTATTCCTCATTTTCTCACTCTTCTGTAATAAACTATTTCCTCGTCAAAAGACATCCACACCTACCCCTGCTTCTATCTTTTTCTATCCTTTGGAAAATAGCCTTGCTTCTGGATTTATTCTTTACTATGTCCTCAATCTCATCCAGCTTCCACATTGTCTGCTGCCCACCCCGGAGGTCTGCCCAGCATTCCAGTTTGTCAGTCACTGTCTCAACAAAGTTTGTTTTCAAGATGCTACATGGCATGCATTAGGAAAGCAGTAAGAAACATAAGCTTTTGCCTCCTATGGGAGCAAGTTACCGGAGCTCAGCTGCCATGCAGTGTCCTCTTCCTGCTTGTGGCAGCAACTCCAAGCTCCTGAACTCTCCACTTTATTTCCATCCATATTGCTATCCAAACTTGTTGCAGGATGGCTTCATGAAAAGGGACATGATCTGTTAGAATTGGTACCGAGAGCATGAATCCCATAAAGTCTT
>JAOXOE010031354.1:0-12015 GCA_028565055.1 Phoeniculus purpureus
GAAGGGACCTCGAAAGATCATCCAGTCCAATCCCCCTGCCACAGCAGGACCACCTAGACCAAGTCACACAGGAACACGTCCAGGCAGGTTTTAAACCTGTCCAGAGTGAAGCAAATCCTCCTCAGCATCTAGGATACATCCAATGCAGCGTACAGGTGGGTTATGGAGATGTAACGTCCCATCCAAAGCTGCTTTCATAGAACTGTGGGATAATTCGGATTGGAACAGACGCTTGAGAGCATCAAGTCCAACCAGTAACCCCACTCGAGCAAAGCCACCAGCAGACCACATCTGTCAGCACCACATCTAAACCATCTTTAAACACCCAGGGATGGGGACTCAACCCCCTTCTCTGGGCAGCCTGTTCCAAGCCTGAAAAAACTCTTCCTAACGTCCAGCCTAAACCCGAGCCCGAAAAGCTCCATCCCGTGACAGCCCTGTTTACCCCACCCGGCAAAACAAGAACCTGGCGAACTAATTCCCGAATATTCCGATCCTTTAAAAATACTTGAGGGTACAAAAGGCACCCATTAGCCTTAAGTGCCCCCAGTTTCACTGTGAATAGCCGCAGCTTGGCAGCTAGTTGAGAGCAGAGAAAGCAGCTGAGCTGCCAGCAGCGCCGGGCCCGGGGGGCTCCCAGCCCCCCAGCTCTGGGGAGGGACGAGAGTGGGGGGCGGCGAGAGACTTCCTGCCCCTTCGCTCGCCTTCTGCATGTGGGATCGAGCCGGGCAATGCAGAGCTTAAACAGTTGCAAATGGAGGAGGGAACTCGGGGGCTTGTTTTACACAGGGCTTTTGCTCCCCGCTGCCTGGGCTGGGTTTCAGTGAAGTCTCTGCATCGTGCAGGAGGTCCCTCGCCCCCAGCGCATTGACCGCGGCTCCTGTTTACACGGAATCTTCATTCCTGCGCTGTTTGCTTATGGAAAACAGGGGGGAGTGACACGAGGAAAAGGAGAAGGAAACCGAGGGAGGCACTGACCGCAGCGAAACCAGGAACCTTGCCCCCGCCTGATCATTAACCTCCTGGATCCCTGCCCTGCGAGCGGCTCCGGGCATCTCCTCGGCTGCGGACACCCCCTCAGCTCCAGACACCCGCTCGCTTCCCGCAAACATGAGGCTCCGGCTGCTCCTCTGCTTCGTCTTTCTCCTCCTGGCGAGTCTCGTCCTTGCCCAGGGGCAGCGGCCAGGTAAGCGATGCCCAAGGCCAGGGGCTTGTGCGTGATCGCGGCTGCCCTGGTCACCCTCGCGTGTGACTCTCCCCGCGTCTAACACGCGGTTCCTGCTGTCGGGGAACAGCTCGGAGCTGCCCGACTCCGCGGTCTGGCTTCATCTCCTGCTGCCAGCGGCTGCGGGAGTTGATGCAGGGGGTACCCCAAAACTTTGGGGTGCAGTAGGAGCTGCAGTAAACGGGAGCTGCTGCAGGGGATACCCCAAAACTTTGGGGTGCCGTAGGAGCTGCAGTAAACGGGAGCTGCTGCAGGGGGTACCCCAAAACTGAGGGGTGTTGTGGAGTATGCAATAAACGGGAGTTGATGCAGCGGGCACCCCACGAGCCCCGAAACTCATGAGTGGAGCGGGGGCTGCAGTAAACGGGATCTCAATGCTCTTGGTGAAGACCCGCTATTGAGCGGCAGCGGGGAAGCGGCGGGGCCGGACCACCGGGGAATCTCACTGGTGGCCTCCCGTCATGTTCTACCTCCATCCTTCTGTTTCCCCAGCGAACGTGGCCCTGCGCAGGAAGCTCCACCGGCACGGCTGCTTGCACCGGCGCTGTGTACCGCTCCACTCGCGGGTGCCCTTCCCCTGAGGGACAGGTAAGTCAGTCGCTCATCAACCCACGGTAAATAGGGCGAACCTACAGCCTTACCAACGCCTAAAGCGCTTGACAAGGCTGCAATGAGTGGAAGAGGCTGCAGAACAGCGGGAGCTGCAGGGGATGCTCCAAAAGTTGAGACATCAGCAGTGGGATGCGGGAAGAAAAGTCCCCTCTCACCAGCCGTCAGTAACTTGAAGGCTGTGGGAGCCTTCACCCACTTCAAAGGGGGCCGTAATTCTTCGTCATTGTCAGCAGAGGACTTTGAGCTCCTGGATGAAAGGCTATACAAGTGCAAAGCATTAATGCTTTATAGCTGATGAGGGCATAGACATTCAAATAGTCAGGGGCTGCTGCAGCACCCAGGTAGCATATGCTAATAGGGCCGGCATCAAAAGGGCACCAGGGCTCTCCTGACATTTAAGGATGAATAAAACATGCGGTCAGGAATTTTGCATCTTCTAAACTCATTATATATTAAAATAAAGTTGGAGCCGCCGGCATGCCAGCGCCATAAATAAATGGCTGCAGAACCTGTACTCAAGATGGTTGAACTTGATGAGCTTAAAGGTCTTTTCCAACCTAAGCGATTCTATGATTTACTGAGTGATTAACAGCGAAAAGGAGACCAAAGTGAAAAGTTTTAACCACCCTCTAGCAAGAGTCTCGCCTTGGTCAAAAGAGCCTGCACCTCTCCCAAACCAGCCATGCAGAAAGGTACCCTTCTGCTCTGTAGTGGCAGCCTGGAATGTGCAGATGGGATGTTAAAGTGGGGAATTGGTGAGGCTGGAAAACATTACCATATCTTAAGTTTAATCTCAGATGGGCTGCATACTTAGTGGCAGAACTGAGCTGAAAGAGGGACATTCCAGAAGGATGCTTTACTGCTGAAGGCCATGTCCCCTCACTGCAGTTCAGCAAGACACACAGTACAAGAGATTCATTCCCTCCTCAGTTGAAGCATCCACCTAAAAAAAGATAAGCAGTCAGATCAATTGACAGACTGAATGAGAGGGACAGGGGGAATTTATGCCCAGGGACTTCTTGAATCAGGCTGAATGGCCTCTGTTCCCAAGAAAGTAACTTTAACCCCCACTTCCTCCAGCTCAGCATCTGCAACCTGGAGATTGCCTGTGCAGAAAGCAGCTACGTTTTGTCTCATGTGGTTCTGAAAGAGCTAGAGACTGCAGCAGCTGCACCATACTCTGCAATCATTTTCCCTACAGAATATCAGGAGCAAAGGCATTTTCAGTGTTATCTCCTTTCCTATGGGGAGCTGATTTCTTGTAACAAAGGCCAACGACAAAGCAGAAGTGGTCATTCACCTCTAGATAACTTCTACTTTATAAAGCTCTTTGGAAACACGTAAGGCTTGACCAGAGAGTATAGGGTGACAGGCACCTGAGCTAACTTCACACCAGCCATCGGTGTGGGTGCTCAGCTCCTTTATCTTGAGTAGGATTTGCCATCTACGTTTACATTCCCTTCCAGTTTTAGTCCTAATTCAGGCAAATATTTACATGCTTGGGTGACTGGATTCACAGGAGTAATCTTATTATCTCGATGGAGCTGTACATATGGATAAAGCTATTTGCAGATGCAAACAGGATGGACTCTTTAAGCCTGAATTTCAGCAGGTGGTTGGTAACCGGGATGAGCATGGCAGCTCCTCTTTATTTGCAACAAGATTGGGAATGATGAGAGGATTTAACTTGATTTTTTAAATCACTCACTTAGGCAAAACTTGGGACAAAATAAAAGAGTAAGAAAAATCTTACACTAGGGAGATGTTGGGATGAGGGCTGGACTTGATGATGCTAGAGGTCCTTTTTTAAATAACTATTTATTTGTTGTGGTTTGTTTACTCTTTCCTAAACTTGTAAAAGGAAGACACAATTCCCCACATGTCAAGCGTGGGGACATTAATAACATGTCCTGTTTTGTGAGAGACATCTGACTTCTAACTCACTAACAGCTATTTATCTTCTTTTTCTTTCTCCTCCCCACAGAAGTTTTGAAATGGGCTTTTCAGTGTTTTAAAGGAGCAACAATTAAGCCAATGGAAAAAAGTTAGTCAGAAGTCCAGATCCACAACCTGATGGAGCCGCCTCAGTTTCATCCACAGCAGTCCTGTCTGTCACATCCTGCAAGACCTGGAACCAAAGGCTCAGGGGAGGAAGTAGAGATGATGGGAAGATACTCACAAAATGTTACCTGCTTGAAACATTCCACACAAATTCTTTGGCTCGAACAGCAAGCAGTGGAACTTAGAGCCCATATCAACCATCAGGTACCTGAGAAGGATTTCCAGTGGCCTTAAGAAAGATCCGTCTAAGCAAACTCTTCGCAGTCTGTATTGATCAGACGGTGAATTTGGATGTGCAGTTAACTACTCCATCGAGGCTGTACATAGGGCAGCATCAGACTCCAGCACAGAACTGTGAAAGTCCATTGTTTTGTTTATACTTCTATATATTAATAATATATGCCTAAGTTTTAACACCTAACATGACATCTGTACAGATTTACCTTCATAACAACCATAGAATGTGTCGCTGTAACAGTGCCCAGGTCAGCCCCACACTGGCTGGTCCTACTGGCTTCACCTATAGGAACAATAGTGAGAGTCTGCAGTATGAGAAAGCAGAGGGAGCATTCTACAGATAGGGAATGGAGGCACACAGAGATAAGAGATTAGCCAAGGGTCATGCACAACTGATAACTCTGATCGCTCAAGCCAGGCCTTAAGGTCAAGCCCATCCTCCTGTCTAATGAGCTGTTACTGCAAAGCCTATCATTTATTGCCTTCGGCTGGGCTGCCAAAGCCGGCAGCTCAAACACGCTTTGACACTGGGTACCACGGGACTATTTGCTTAATAGTAGTTTTCCTAAAATACCCGCTGCAGTGTTATAAATGGAGCATAAAAATAGCCCATTGAACAAGAAGGCTTTGTTTGGGCAATCCCTTGTAGCCCGGGACTCTATTCCTGTAATTTAGATGGATGCGATATTGGGAACAGGGCGTTACAATGAGTGAGAACTTCTAACACCAAGCAGGCTGTTCTTTTCAGTGCCACAGGTCATGAATACGATGAGCTTTTAGTTCAGATTTTGTTTTTTAAAATGAAGGTGTCTCAAGCTTCTCTACCAGCAGAAAGGACAAACTTACTACCTAAAGGAAAACACGATGGGCCTTTCATCAGCACAACTAAACCAAACCTGAAAATAAGCCTGATGTAGCTCACAGAACATTAAGGATTCGAAGGGACCTCCAAAGATCATCTAGTCTAATCCCCCTGCCACAGCAGGATCACCTAGACCAAGTCACACAGGAACATGTCTAGGCGGGTTTTAAACATCTCCAGTGATGGAGACTCCGCAACCCCCCTGGACAGCCCATTCCAGTGCTCTGTTACCCTCACTGGGAAGAAGCTCCTTTTCAGATTGATGTGGAACCACCTCAGCTTATACTGATACCTGGGGTTGTTTCTGCCCAGATGCCAGACTCTACACTGTCCTTGTTATAGTTCATTTAATTTCTCCCTGCCCAGCTCTCCCGCCTGTCCAGGTCCCTTTCAATGGCAGCACAGCCTGCCAGGGTGTTGGCTGCTCCTCCCAGCTTTGTGTCATCAGCAAACTTGCTGACAGTGCACTCTAATTCCTCATCCAAGTCATTAATGAATCTATTGAATAGTACTGGCCCCTGTACTGACCCTTGGGGACTCCACTAGATACAGACCTCTGACTACACTCTGTCCCATTGACCACTACTCTCTGGCTTCTATCCTGCAGCCAGTTCACAGTCCACCTCACTACCTTATCATCCAGACCCCACTGCCTCACTTTGGCTGCGAGGATGCTGTGGAAGACTGTGTCGACATAGCAGCGAGCAGAACAGACCTGCAGATCATCAGTTTTTCCCATTTGTAGGTGCTTTTCTGAAAATGCTCATGAAGATTAGCAAATTCATTTAAATGAAGAATCTTGGAGAGTTTCTACCTACACTTACAGGGCACAGGCAAAGTACACTCCAAGAAAAACGTGTGACAGTAGCTTTTAAAACAGCTCAAATTGAGAAGACCTCAAACTTCCAGAACATCTCATTCTTCCCTCCATTTGTTGTTCCAGCTAAATTGCCCATGTTCAAGCTGCACTGGAAAACCTTTGCAGTTCTGTGTAGCTGAGGCTGAGCTGCTTCCCGCAGAGCTGGTAGATGATTCAGGGGTACTAAGATTACAGCCAGGAGAAGGAGGACAAATCCTTTAATTGTATAAAATCATCAGATTAAGACTAACCCTCTCTATGGTTCACTCTGTTAGCAGAGAACTCAGCTGCCCAGAAACAAAATGTTTACAAAGTGCTGGGGGAAAAAACAACCTGAAAAAAGCCAAGGGCAGAGCCAGCCACACCTTTCCCTTCTGTGCCTGCACACTGCAGGGAGCAATGGGAACTCTCTTTGCTCCTAAATTGTCACCTATTCTCTTCTAAGCAATTGTCACAGAATTACACTCATGCTGGGTTAAACATGTGGAGAGAGATTTGCAGAGGAAGTTACCTGAATACTGAGGTAAGGCCTCAATTTCTCTATAGGACACACATTATCAATGACTTCCCCCTCAGAAAAACTTCACACATTCCAAATCATCTGCTTAGTATCTTCAGACCTTCTAACAATCTCCTGCACTGAAATCATACCTCACCTAGTTCTTCCCAGTTAGTTTCTGTGACCTAGCATCACTTTGATTACAGGAAAAATCCAGAATCATCCTGTATTTATCCATGTAACAGCCCTTTCCCACCAGCCCTTCTCTGGCCCCTCACATAAGCCAGTGCTTTGGCAACACTTAACTATAGGACTAACTGTAGCAAGTGGAACATCTGCCTGATGAGCAAAGGCTGAGGGAGCTGGGTCTCCTTAGCTTGGAAAAAAAGGAGACTGAGGGGTGACCTCATTAATGTTTATAAATTTGTGAAGGGTGGGTGTCAGGAGGATGGAGCCAGGCTCTGCTCAGTGTCATCTAATGATAAGACAAGGGGCAGTGGGTATCAGCTGGAACACAGGAGGTTCCATATGAATGTGAGAAGGAATTTCTTCCCAGTGGGGGTGACAGAGCACTGGAACAGGCTGCCCAGTAGGGTTGAGGAGTCTCCTTCTCTGGAGGCGTTTAAAACCTACCTGGACGTGTTCCTGTGCAACTGGATCCTGATGTGGAAGAGGGACTGGACTAGATCTTTCAAGTTCCCTTCCAGTCCCTACTGTTCTGTGATTCTGTATAGAGTCCTCTTATTTAGGGTAGACTGTGGCTGACTTGGGAGCAGGGACGATGTGGGATTTTACTCAATGACCTGACTTGTGTCTACACATTGTTCACAGACTGTTTTTGAAACTGAGACTTTTTCAAAGGTGTGGCCTTTCTCCAGGAGAACAGGTGGGCTCAACCGTTACTCAGTGTGAGTAACACTGATGAATAAGGCTGATCACAAGTAAATGTCAAAGGATTATGTCCTTTGTCAGATTACAAGCCTTAGTAAACTTAGTAAAGGGACAGCTTGGCAAAAAGAAGCAGCTCATACACAACTCCTCCTAGGGTTTTCTACAGGAAGCTGTACATTAAAATCTAGGTGAAGAAAAAAGAACAAACACTGCAGTGTGAGAGACAGCTGGTAATTAGGAGACATGCAATCCTCTCCTGTGCTCTAAAAGGTTTGCTTGGCTGCTGTAAACAGGCAAAGCAGGTCACATCATTGTCAGATTTCAAGGAATCGCAGATGAGACAGCTGCATCCTTCTACCTCAGGTATGAACTAGGAAAAGAAAAGCCACAACAACCCTTTTGTCTGCCTTTGTTGTTTGCTGTTTGTTTAGTTAACGTTGTTATATTAGTAAATAGTGTGGTGCAACAGGAGCAGACATGTCGAGGGAAACAGCCTGTGCTTCAGACCAGTGTTCTCCTGACACACATTTTAGGGGGGGCTTACCCACTGAACTAGCTTCTGTGCCCCCCTACCAGCCATTAAAGGCTGGATCACGTCTTCTTGTTTAGTTTCAGTCATCACATGAATCCAGGGATTCAGTTTATGCACTAAGACCAATCCAGGACACAAACCAAAGCACAGCAAACAAGGGAGATTTGATCTGCTCATCCAAACTAAACAGCTAGTACAGGTGTAACCCAGGGAAGCCCAGAAAACCATTTAACTATCACCTAATTAAAACAGCACTTACACACCTTGGAGTCTGAAGGCTTCACTAACCTTTGCTGCAAATAGCACCCAGGAGGAGAGAAGAAAAGTAATTGAGTTTCCACATGGCATGAAGCACCTGAGTTACCTGTGTTCCTCCTTGCCAGCCCAGCAGCAGAGGAGAGTGACAGCCCCAGCATCTTCTGTCATGCTGGAGAAACCATCCTCAGCCATGAGCCTTTCCAATTAAGCAGGCTTACACCAGCCTCGTGGTGCACAGCAGCCCTGTAGCACTAAGGAATCTGGCTCACCACTTTTGTTTTAATGCTTTAAACAGATAAATTGAAGTTAAATGTGTCTTTTAGGATGTCACTGAATAGGCAAGCTGAGAAATAAATTGAGCTTCACATATGCTTTTATAACACATAACAACTGTGACTGTCAACACAAGATCCTTTTCACTGTCAATTCACCACACATTCTGCAAGACCTTGGGGCCTGCAATTATTTCATTTCCTTTCTTGTCAATGCAATTTCCACTTAGTTTGCTGGAATAAAGGTAGACAAAAGGTGGTAGGAGTTGCTGTATTTTCTGATTAAGGTTATCTGCTCAAAATTGTAGAAATCCACAGACCAGAAACAGTATTTTTCAGGACCAAAGTCATCTTTCTCTCAGAGCAGTGGTTCAAGAAAATGCAATGGCATTATTCATGTCAAATTAACTTCTGAACAAATCTTCATCATTCTGATTAGATTAAAATAAAAATAATCTTTCTTCTAAAGGTACTTAGATGAAATAAAAGGGGAAAGTACTCATGATTGGAAAAGGTGTTCTGCTTTTAAAACTCAGTGCGAATGGAACTCTAGAGCACAAAAGGAAATTGGGCTCTTTATCCATTCAAAAATACATGATAGAAGTACTTGCAGAAGAGCAAAGTAAATACCAGTTCATAAAAATAGACGAGAACTGAATTTCCAGCTCATTTGTCGTGACTTACTTCTTTGAACCACGCAAGGGAGACTTGCTAGAATCAGCACTAGTGGTATTTTTCAGCTGACAGAGGTTTAATTAGCCATGATTACAATATTCTGCCGATCTCATCCATCTCATCTATTTCCTTTCCTTGAAGTTACAAACTGACAACCAACCTGGAAAGGGAACTGAAGGAAGTGCACAACCTAATTTCAAAAAGAGCTTGGTATTGTAAACCGAACCAATCCTCCACAGGATCTGTCCCAGGGATTTCTGAAGCAGGTTTAACTCTTTAATGCTTAACTGGCATTAAAGTCTTGAGTCTTCAAACTGTTGTGACAAAAGATTCCTCTGTCCGACTGTGCAAACACAACACTACCTGTATTTTAGTAACTTTTTGAAGACTCTTGAGATTGCAAGGTCCTTCTGAATTTCTATCAACAAACACTGTTGGACTTTTAAGTCCAACAGAAAGAGCTGCAAACATCTGCTTACAGACCAAGGAGACTTACAGGATTCTTTTGTTAAAATATTGTGCTAGAACTGTCTTTTTAAAAATCAAGAAACAACCAGGTAACTCTCATCCCTCTTCACTTCAGGATATGAAAAAAACCCTCAACCTTGCTATTTCTCAAAAACTCGTGTGGGGTTTTTTTAGCAGACATCAACTTTTTTTAAAGAAACATTTTACAGGAAAATAACGTAATTGCAGAGATTTTTATTTCTGCCTCTATGTGAGATTGCAAATTATTTGAGGAGTCACAGAAGCACAGAATGGTGGGGGTTGGAAGGGACCTCTGAGATCATCTAGTCCAACCTCACTGCTAGAGCATCTAGAGCAGGTTGCGCAGGAACATGTCTGGGTGAGTTTTGAACGTCTCTAGAGGTGGAGACTCTACAACCTCTGAACAGCCTGTTTTAGTGCTCTGTTACCCTCACCGTGAAAAAGTTTTGCCTTATATTTAGGTTGAGCCTCCTATGTTCCAGTTTGTGCCCATAACTCAGTGGCAAACAGCTGCAGACTATACGTTTACCCTGTTAACCAAAATCGACATGAAATCAAAACGCACCAGCTAAACTGATCTGGTACTAAAATATATCTAGAAATCCATATTCCACTTACTGTAGTGTAGGCTTGGAGCCTGTGCCACCCTTCAGCTGGTTAGAGCCAGGACCTGAGTCGGGTACTTTGGAAGTTAATTCTGTCTCCGTATCTTTCTTGTTCAATGCTGTTTGTGCAGCACTGGCTCCCGAACCTAGCACAGGCAGAGACTTTGATTCTGATGTAGCCAAGATTCCAGTGGGACCTAAAACCCAAAGAAAGCTTAGTGCTTCTGTTATCCAGATCTAGAAACAACACACAAGCACCACAGAACATTAGCTAACTGCAGAAATCAAAATGGAATGTTAAAGAGCAGCGTTCAGTGTACGGAGGCTATCAAAATACTTTAAGTGCAGCTTCTGCTCTTCTCACCAAGACAAACCCTTTCTTTGTAGCGTAAGGTTAATTCAAAAACATTAATTCTAAAGTTTAATTTCTCTGGTTACTACTGATTTGAAGAGTTATTTCATGGCGGGCTCAGACTATTTACTCCAGTAACAATGTCTGAGCTCCAGACACGTGACAGAGGAGCCTGTGTATATACAGCTCTAAGCACAGAGAATCCTGACAGAGGCATCTCTTGGAGAAAATATGAGGTGAAAAGGGACAGGTGTGGCAAGGAAGTGAGTCGCTGTAGAAGTAAGTGGGGTTCTCTGTGATAGCTGAAATGATAATGGTCTGGAAGTGAAAGTAAAGCTTCAAGAGTCACTTAACACAGGAAGAGGACTTGTAAGAGAGTCCAGCCACTTACTGCCACTGTCCTGGTCAGTGGTTACTTTCCGGCGCCGCAGAACTCGTTCCAGCTCTGTTTCACTGCTGTCTGTTTCAAGGGACTTCAAGCTTCGGGAACTAGTGGATTTATTCAATGTTTCCTACAGCACGAGAGAGGCATGAGAGCTGTCAGAGGACATAGCAATGCCTTGCCAAACGTCCCATATAGAAATTTTGAACCTGCTCTGGATCACCAGAAAACAAATTGTGATGTTTGTAGGGAATTCTCAACCTCCTCCATCTTAAAATTTAAAGGATCTTAAAAAACTGCTAGAGCATTATCATATCTATAACTAACCTCCATTAGCTAAACCCCAAATATCCATGTTTTACAGCTGCAGCATGTTTTATGGGGCTGTGTTGCAGCATTCTGAAGTGTACACACATGCACAAGTCAGTATGCCCTAGCTGCAACTGCATGTTACTATAATATAGCTGCTCTGCCATAAACCTCGCCCTATTCTTCACAGTTTCTCTTCGGCACAGAGTTAGATCCCAAGATGAAACAGATTTATTATATGCACAAAATACAAATGCCTGCTGCTGCTGCCTTCTGTCAAGGTTAGCGCTTTTTATCAGCAAAGCTCAACAGGACTTTTCTTAAGCTAGGGGGGAAAAACAGCTTTACCCCAAGTCAGAACACTCCCAGTCTTGCTCACAGGAATTTTAACACGCACACAGTGCATAGTGCACGCACCTGTCCACTGACAAGAGTCAGTTACAGGTTCACTATCCACTTGACTATAAAATTTCCCCCAAACTTCTTGTAATACAACTGAAATAGCATATAGGATCCATATGCTATTTTGTTCTCCAACTGAGCCTTGCCATCTCTAGGAATGTCTAGGAATCCTGTTCATTCCGCTTTCCAACATAGGTCAGACTAGTAGAGGGCACAAGTAAAATACTCCAAACATCTTTTGTTGACAAGCATGTAACTGCTGAGCAGCAATAGCAACAACAAAAGGAAAGGGGATCACAAGTCACAGAATCACAGAACATTAGGGATTGGAAGGGACCTTCAAAAGATAATCTAGTCCAATCCCCCTGCCACAGCAGAATCACCTAGATCAAGTAGCTCAGGAACAAGTCCACGTAGGTTTGAAACATCTCCAGAGAAGGAGACTCCACAACCTCCCTGGGCAGCCCCTTCCAGTGCTCTGTCACCCTCACTG
>JAOXOE010031355.1:0-12014 GCA_028565055.1 Phoeniculus purpureus
CTCAGGCTCCTTTTTCCCAGCTCCAGAGCCCCAGCTCCCTCAGCCTTTCCTCAGCAGGGAGATGCTCCCCTCCCTCCGTGTGAAGCTGCACCTGGCCAGAGCTGCCTGACTCCCGTGGAGTGGGTCCGGGGCTCCAGGCCTGTTTGCAGTGCACGCAGCACCAGGGCAGCGTTTCCGTCCATCGTCACTCTGCGAGCAGCCAGCCTCAGTGTCTGAGTGGCAAATGCTCATGTGGCAAGTGGAGTCCCCTTCTCTGGAGAGGTTTCAAACCCCCTGGCCATGTTCCTGTGCAACTGGATCTGGGGGATCTCTCGAGCTCCCTTCCAGTCCCAAATGATCTGTGATGGATTGATTCATCCCTCAGGGCTGTGCCTGCAGAGCCCCAGGACTCGCAGCCTGTAGCTGGCTCCTAGCAGTGGGCAGAAGGGGCAGATGAGTTGTTCTGGAGCCACATGCAGGTGGAGCTGGTGCCGCTGGAGCAAGCAGCCAGGCAGCCCTTAATGCACCTGCTGCCGCGACCGCTGGGGTTGTTCCCATCAGAGCCCCTCAACTTGGGGGGTTTCTAATCCCCGTGAAATGTGCAGTGCTGGGTCCAGCCTTCACCCTCAGCCCAGCAGCAAAGACTCAGCAGTGAGCAGCAGCAGCAGGTTAGCCTGGCGGCACCAAGAGCACTCAGAGGGCTGCTCTGACTGTTGCTGTGGGGTTTCGTAGCTGTAATTCCTGCAGGGCCATCAAACATCGTCTCCCTGGTTCATTCTGAAATGGAGCAACACAGGCTGCAAGGACCCATCTCCGAGGAGCTTGCAAAACTGAGCTGGCACGAGGAGTCGCTCCCAAGCACTTCATCACCCACTACATTGCAGTGAAGTTATGAAATAGGAGATAAGAGAGCTCGGTCCCTTTTCCCACTCCCACTGAGCTGAGGGCCAAGTGGAGCTCAGCATCTCCTTGAGAGGCTGGAGGCTGGTGCCTGGTGCAGCCTGAGATCTTACCCTCCCAGACATCACCCCGGTGCCGTGCTGGGGGAGAAGCTCTTGCTTCAGCAGCCTGTCAGAGCTGGTGGGAGAAGCCGAGGTACAACCATCCCATCGCTTACTGCTTGTCACAGCATCGTTAGGGGTTGGAAGGGACCGCGAAAGATCATCCAGACCCATCCCCTTGCCACAGCAGGATCCCCCAGATCCAGTCGCACAGGAACGTGTCCCTCTCACCTTTCAGCACCTCAGGAACACCTCTGTGAAGAGAGCCATGTGCAGAGGTTTAGCTGACACTCGGCGACACCGGGCTCTGTGGTCTGCAGCCTCTGACAGGTGTCACTTGCTGGGCTCCTCGGGCTCTCGGGGCTGCAGCACACCCGAGCCCTTCTCGGCGGGGCTGATGGCCAGCCCCTCGCCCCCAGCCCCTGCTGATACCAGAGACTGGCGTGTACCAGCTGTAGGACCCGGCACTTGGCCCTGCGGAGCCCCAAGATCTTCACCCGCTCCCGTCCCCGCGGCCCCGGGAGCTGCGGGATCTGCGGAAGGGCGGGGGGTGTCCGCGAGGGGGCGCTCTCGGCAGCAGCCCGGGCCGGGCTCCGCCAGCCCCGCTCCGTGTCCCGCAGCCCAGGGGCTGGTCCCAGCGGTCCCAGTAGCTGCTGGCGGGGACAGACACGGCCGGAACACCACGGCGCGATCCCCTCCCGTGGGAGGCTCTCGAGTGCCTCAGCCGGAGCTCGGGAGGGCATCGTTCGAGGCGAAGGGGCTGCGGGTTGGCACCAGCCCTGCGCTGGGCAGAGGGGGCACCCGGGGGCTCCGGAGGCACTGGGGTCCGGCTCAGGAGCAGCCAGCGCTCTGCAGCCACCGGCACCTTGCAGAGGAGCTGAAGGGCTTTGAGAATCAGCTAAGCAGAAACCTCAAATCCCCTCGTCTGCGGGGATTCGATCAGACAGAGCTGCCTGGGGTGAGGTGCGGTGGGGTGGGATGAGATGTGCTGGGATGGGATGCGGTGGGGTGGGATGGAGTGGAGATGCATGGAAAAGCCGGATATCGAGCAGTGATCTCGCTGCCTCCAGAAGACACCGCTGGATTGGAGTCGGTTCTGTGTCAGAGGACTTTGAATCACCCCGTTGTGTCTCTTGTGCAGAGTCTGACAGCACCGACACCTGAAGGAGGAAGCTGGGTAACGAGTGGCCCCTGTGCTCACTGCCCCAGGGGGGCTACTGTAGGGCTGGCTGGCTGGATCATTGCTGAGAAGGGACCACCACAGCCCTTGAGCAGGCGCCTCTCCCGGTGAGCCCCACTGACACCTGAGCAGGGTAATAAGGACTCCCTGTGTGAGCCAGCGGAGCTCCCTGCTCCCTCTTCCAGCGCTGCCTCGGCTCCGTAGCGCTGACAGCAGTGGAGAGCCTCGTTATTGATTGTCGATGAAGGATGACCTGAACATGCTGACTGCGAGCAGGAGAGGAGAAGGAGGATTTCACATCAGCCCAGTCTGGCTGTGGCCGGGCACCTCTGCTCAGAGCTGTGACCAGGCAGCTCTGCTCTGAGCTGTGGCCGGGCACCTCTGCTTGGAGCTGGGACTGGGCACCTCTGCTCTGAGCTGTGGCCGGGCACCTCTGCTTGGAGCTGGGACTGGGCACCTCTGCTCTGAGCTGGGACCGGGCACCTCTGCTTGGAGCTGTGGCTGGGCTGCAGAGCATCTGGCCCAGAGGGACCTGGGGGTTCTCTTTGACAGGAGGCTGAATCTGAGCCAGCAGGGTGCCCAGGTGGCCCAGAAGACCAGTGGCATCCTGGCCTCGATCAAACACTGTGTATCCAGCAGGAGTAGGGAGGGGATTGTCCCCCTGTGCTCAACACTGGGGAGGCTGCACCTTGAGTACTGGGTCCAGTTTGGGGCACCTCAGGACAAGAGAGACATCGAGGGACAGGAGCGAGGGCAGAGGAGGGCAAGGAAGCTGGGGAAGGACCTGGAGAATCAATGTGATGAGACTGAGAGATGGAGAGAGTTGGGGCTGTTGAGTTGGAGGAAGAGGAGGCTGAAGGGAGCCCTCATCACTCTCTACAAGTATCTGAAAGGACCCTGCAGAGATGCTGGTGCTGGTGCTGGGCTCACAGGTCACTAGCGACAGAAGCAGAGGGAAGGGCTTCTATAGAGAAGATAGATGTACTGTTGACATACTACAGGTAATACAGATTGTAACACAGACACACTACAGATGATACGGATCGCGCTGTAGGCAGTACTTATAGATAAGAACTATCAGATAAGAGTAGCTAGTGCTCATCGGTAGTATCTATAGATGATACAGATATACTATGATGATACAGATGATGCTGTAGATAATACTTCTAGGTAAGGACTACTTCTAGATAAGAGTGGCTGATGCTCAGCTAGTGCAGCGTGTCTAATCTTATCTCTAGCTAGTATAGATTGCCTTTAGAGCTGCAGATACACTCTGTGCCTACAGGTAAGATGCCAGTGTAGATGTGCTACAGCTAACAGAGATAATCCGACAGATAACACAACATTTATAGATGAGCAGGACTTGCAGATAAGCCAGTGGAAGCCCTGCAGGGCGCTGCACCGAAGCTCTAGGTGCCCAGCCGTGTGCACTGCTCTGCCAGCACTCCCCGCGCAGCAGTTATAGCCACATCTGCACCTCAGAGTGCGATGGGGAGTTCCTCAGCACCTCGGGTTCTCTTCCCCATCCTTGGCGGGGGGGTGTGTGTGTCCCCTTGTGCTGGGGGCTGCACTGGAGCCACCCAACAGAGCTCCTTTTCAGAGGGCTGTGCAGAGCTGGGCCAGAGCCTCCCTGCTGTTGGCTTCCATCTGCACCAGCTTTTCCCTTGACACTTCCCGAGCCATTTGCCCTCCCACAGCCTTGCCCTCGCTGCTTTCTCAACCCTCCCTGGCATTTAACCATCGGCTGCAGCTGGGCCCTGATCTTGCGGGGACCCCAAGGGCACCCTGAAGGACTGAGCTTGGGGTGCCAGCAGATGGGTCAGCAGTGCTCCCCACTGTCCCGCGCAGCGCTGGGCACAGACACGCAGCTGTCCCAGATCTGAACGAGACCTGCTCTTCGCTACCAACTGGCCGCCTGGCTCCTGCCACCGGACCCCTAACGCTGCGCTTCTGGAGGGTGCACTCGCCTGCCAGCCTGCTGCTGTCTTTTGTGGCTGCTGTTGTTCTGGAGGATCAGAAGCAGCTCTGAGCACAGAGGACAGAGGGAACATGTCTCTCTGCTTCAAACAACCATGAAGCCAGTGGAATCCACCAGGAGTAAGGGTGATTTGCCAGGGGACCCCATCTCCTGTGGGCAAGGGAGTATCACAGAATCCCAGAATATCAGGAATGGGAAAGGACCTCCAAAGATTACCCAGTCCCAGCCCCCTGCCAGAGCAGGATCCCATAGACCCAGTCATTAGGGACTGGAAGTGACCTTGGGAGATCACCCAGTCCAATCCCCTGCCACAGCAGGATCCCCTAGACCCAGTCGCACAGGACCATGGCCAGGAGGGTTTTAGCTTCAGTAGTTCCAGTGCCCTTCCACAGAAACACTGGCCGGATGTGGCCCCTATTGCTGACACCGTGGGGAGATTTCCTCTGCCCTTTCCATCGTATGTGTGGGCAGAGGCTCCTGCTTGTACCAGGCACCGCTGCCTTCAGCTGGGGGAGCCCTGCAGCCTGCAAACCTCCCCGAGGGCACCTTCCCACGGGGCAGCCGCCCTCACTTGGCTGCCGGCAGTCCCCGGTGACTCACGGTCCCCCCACCCGCTCTGTGCCGCTGGCCCGAGCACCCTCGAGGGACAGGGCGCCTCGGCCGAGCCCTCGGTGACTGGTGACAGCAGGGGCCGGGGGCTTCGCGCTGGGCTCTGGCGATGGGTTTGGTCACAGCCCGGCCCCCGCCTGCACCGGGGAGTCTCCTCTGCTGAGGACAGGCTGTGGGATGGAGGCTGGGGGAACCCCCTCGCAGCCCTGGCTCCTCGCACCCAGCTCACGGCAAGAGCCTGGGCTGCTCCCCAGGGTCTCCAGCCGACGCGGGAGCCCCTCTCCCGGCTCAGGTGGGGACCCCCTACCCGGGGCGCTCTGCCCGGCAAGACAGCGAAGGCAGCTGAGCAGGACGGTCGCCATCTCCCTCCCGGCACGTCCAGCCTCCCGCTCCTGGGGTTTTTGGGGCGGAAGGGGGCCTGTTGCGGGGAGGCAGAAAAAGCCCTGCGAGCTGCTGCTCTTCGCAGACCCCGACGGCGGCACTGGCCCTGCTCCCCCGGCCCCGGGACGGGGCAGCCAGGGGAGGGGAGCGGGGAGAAGAGAGGGAGAGAGACAGGAGGGACCCAGCTCCCCTCCCCCGGTTCTTCCCTGCGCAGCAACCTGCGCTTGACCCTCCCGAGCCTGGCTCGGCTCGGCTCCCGCCCGCCCCACCGGAGCCGCCGCGCACATCGCGGCTGCCATGGCCCGCCCCGTCCCACACAGACCGGGGGGACTGGGGATCGCGAGGGGGGCCCTGGGAGTGACTGGTGCGGGGCAGGGAGGGGACTGGGGATGGCTGGTGCGGCACAGAGCAGGGACTGGTGGGAGCCTCCAGCCTCCCCCTTGTCCTGTCACTGGTGCCCCTGAGCAGAGCCTGGCTCCATCCCCCTGACACAGCCCTTCCCACACTGATCAACATCCATGGGGTCACCCCTGAGTCTCCTCTTTTCCCAGCTCAAGAGCCCCAGCTCTCTCCGCCTTCCAAGGCGCAGGTGCTGCCCACAGACCCACCTTCACATGGCGCTGCTGGCAGAGCCGCGGGTCCCGAGCGGTCTGGGATGGAGCAGCTGTGCTCACACACAGACCTGCGCTCTGCTGCCCAGAGAGCTCCTTGTAGCCGAGCCCACTGGCAGGACCCGCTGCCAGGGCGCTGGCTGTGTGGGTGGGAGACAGCTCCTTCCCCACATGGCGATGGCCACCCTGCTCCTGAGCTTTGGTGCTGGGCCCTGTTTAGTTTATGTGCTTTGGTAGCACAAAACCCACAGATCCTAATCCCAAAGGCTTTTGCCGCTGGGCACCCAGTGGCTCCTCTCATGTGGCTGTGGGAAGAGCTGTTGAGGGAGGAAGGGACTGCTGTGCTCTGGAATCATGAACGTGTCCTCCGTATCTGAGCCTGTGCTGCAGAGCAGAGGTGCTGCAGGCCGGCCACAGAATCTCATCGTTGCTTTGGTTGGAAGAGACCTTCAGGATCGTC
Source organism: Phoeniculus purpureus (assembly GCA_028565055.1). Taxonomy (NCBI): domain Eukaryota; kingdom Metazoa; phylum Chordata; class Aves; order Bucerotiformes; family Phoeniculidae; genus Phoeniculus; species Phoeniculus purpureus. The sequence goes on from JAOXOE010031355.1 coordinate 6,200, forward strand.
TGGTCCAACCTTCACCACAGCATTGCCAGGTCCCCATTGCACCGTGTCCCTGTGTCCACGTGTCAATCCAGTCACTGAGCTCTGCAGCATCACAGTCCTGGGCTGCTAAGTGCACGGGGTGGGCTGCCCATTCCCTCCTCTAGGTCTCCTGTGCCAGTGCCTCTGCACACACGTGAGAGGAACAAGCCTGTAGCGCCTGGCTCAGCACAGAGCCCAGCCCCTCCGGGCCAGCAAACACAGGCGCTGTTGTTGCTCTGCCCCACAAGTGTGAGCCAGTGTGTGCCCAGTGCCCAACCCTGTGGTGGTCCCCATTGCCTCTCATGGGTCATGAGCGACAGAAGCAGAGGGAAGGGCTTCAAGCTCCACCAGGGCAGGGTCAGACTGGCCATCAGGAAGAGATTCTTGATGGAGAGAGTGGTCAGACACTAGACTGGGCTGCCCAGGGTGGGGGTTGAGTCCCCATCCCTGGATGAGTTGAAAAGTCACTGAGATGTGGTGTTGGAGGATCTGGTTTAGGGGTGACCTTGTAGAGTGGGGTTGGTGGTTGGACTCAATGATCCCAGGGGTCTTTCCCAACCTGAATGATTCTGTGTGATTCTGTGAGATGCAGGTTATAGCCTCTCCCTGCCTGTGCACAGACTGCACCACCATCCGTGGGTGCCTCTTTCCAAAGGGCTTGTGCAGAGCCCAGACCCTTGTGCAGAGCCCAGACCCTTGTGCAGGGACCAGACCCTTGTGCAGGGACCAGACCCTTGTGCAGAGCCCAGACCCTTGTGCAGGGACCAGACCCTTGTACAGGGACCAGACCCTTGTGCAGAGCCCAGACCCTTGTGCAGGGACCAGACCCTTGTGCAGAGCCCAGACCCTTGTGCAGAGCCCAGACCCTTGTGCAGGGACCAGAGTGCCCTGGGATGTGAGCTGAGGGCTGTGGTTAGGTCTGAGGGCTCCAGCAGTGGGTCTGACCACTCCTGTTCTCCAGTTCCCACCGGTGTGGGTGCAGCCCAGTGGCTGCAGCAGGTCTCCCGTCAGCCTGCCACGGCCAGCAGCCGGCCCTGTGGTGCAGGACCCTGGGAGCCGTTCAGGCCACGTCCCTTTGCAGAGGTGACCCCTTCCTCCTTGGCGCTGCCCTGCCCTTCGTGCTGAGGCAGTGGGAAGAAGGAGTTAAGCCGCGGATGGCCAGGTGTCTGCTTTCCAAGCTCTTGGCTCCAGCAGCTCCGCAGCCGAGCGCTCATCCCCCCGTGTGTATGGCAGCCCCAGCCCTTTATCTCCTCGGCTCCTAAACACGGCGCTGGGCTGCTGCTTTATCCGGCCGAGGAATGCTGGCTGATAAAGCCGGGCTGGGCTCGGGCTGCGTTTCCACTCTTCATCGGCAGCTTTTCAACACGAGAGCCCTTCCCGGGCTGCAGGCGCAGCCGGCGGCTCGCGGCGGCGCATTTAATAATTCATAAATCACGGCGGGTTCAGGCGGGTTCAGAGTTTAAAAGTTTAAAAGTTTTGCTGGAGCTTTAAAGTCCAAACTGTCAGAGGCTTCTGACGAAGAACTTGTCCCGCCTGGAACGGGCAGGGTGGTGGGTAAACCACCCTGCCTGCGGCTCTCGCGGCCTCTTCCCCACCCCGGAGCGGCTCCGGTGTCTGCGAGCGACGACGGCTCCGATCTCTGCTAGAGCAGCGCCAGAGCTCAGGCGGCAGAAGCAGCTCGTTCGGAGGGTGCGGAGCAGGCGGGAGAAAGCAGCTCCTTTGGGGGGTAGAGGAGAGCCCGGCTGCACAACCTGCGCCTGAGCCAGAGGGGTTCAGGCCAAAGCTCTTTGATTCATGGGCGCTGCTGTGTGCCGGCGGATCGAGAGGTCTCCTAATGGCCTGGCCACTACAGGAGGAGGCTGGGTGGGAGCCTGCGGGCTCTGAACAGCACTGACTTCTGCACGTCACGGCCCCCCGGAGCTGGGAGAGCTCCTCGGGGCTGCTTACCTCCTGGTTTGAACCAGCGTTGGTGTCACAGGCAGAGCTGATGCCACAGAAACCAGCCAAGTGCTGTTGGGGTTTCTTTGTGCAGCCCAGGGGACCTGCTGTGGTGGGGGATTGGACTGGGGGATCTTTGGAGGTCCCTTCCCACCCCTAATGACTGGACCCAGGGGATCCTGCTGTGGCAGGGGGATGGGACTGGGTGATCTCTGGGGGTCCCTTCCAGCCCCTAATGACTGGATCTGGGGGATCCTGCTGTGGCAGGGGGCTGGACCGGATGATCTCTGGGGGTCCCTTCCCATCCCTGATGCTCTGTGATGTAAAGAGGCTGTGTGCAGCTTTTCCCTGTGGGGGCTGGCACGGCGGCTGCCCCAGGGCTGATCTGCTCAGCTGAGGAGAGCAAACAAGAGAAAGAGCTTCTTGTCTGCTAGCCGGGACCTGGTACCAGGCTGCGGGGAAGAGAGAGCAAACAGCTGTCCTCTGGCTCTCAGCAGCACTGACTTTGCTCCTGGAGGTGCCCTCCAACAATCCTGAAAGCTCCTTCGTCACATCATCCCTGCTTTTGACACGGGGGGGTCCATCTCCCAGAGCAGGGTCAGCAGGGCTACTGCTCCCTGCTTGTCCGCAGGGAGAGCTCCAGAACTGAAGGGTTCCGGAAGGTCCCTTCCTCTGCGCAGCCATCGATGGCTCCGCAGGGCTCCCTAGGCGCTGCCGTAGCTGGAGCAGCTGGAGACAGGAGCTGAAGTGCCCTTGAGCAGGTGTCTATGAGGAGTTCCTCTCAGGGCTCCTCTACCTGCAGTCGCCGGTGCTGAGTGAGTCTGGGAATGTTCTCCACAGCAAGTAGGGAGCAGGAGGAGCCCAGTGCTCTGCCCGCGGCCAGCTCACCCGTGATTCCTGACCTTTCACTGGTTGCCAGCTGGGGAAGGGTTGGGGATGGAGCTGTTCCAGACTGGTGATGAGCCCTGAAAGGCTCCCATGGCCGTAGTGCACCAGCAGGCGAGAGCCAGGGAGGCGTCGAGGGGCTGCAGCGAGGGCAGAGGAGGGCCTGGAGAATCAGTCTGATGAGGAGAGATGCACAGAGTTGGGGCTGGTTAGTTGGAGGAGGAGGCGGCTGAGGGGAGCCCTCATCGCTCCCTACAGCTACCTGCCGAGCCCTTGGCGCCGGCCAGCTCGGTCCTGGCAGAGGTGGGGTTTATGGGGCTGACCCTGTGCAGCAAAGGCCCCTTTGCTCTGCGGCTCCACTGCAACAGGAGGGGCTCCTTTGCCTCTGGGGGCAGGGGGAGGCCACTGCTCTGACCTCGCACTGAGCAGCCCCCCGAGTGCAGCGCTGCAGCAGTCCTGCAGGCACTGGTGTCGCGCAGGCGGGCGAGAAGTGCCCTGGCAGCAAGCATTAGCCGGCTGCGGAGTGAGTCCAGCCCCGCTTTCCCCTGCACCAGGACGTCCCCGAGGTGACCCGGCTGTCAGCTGAGTTTCTTCTCACAAGCCCTGCGGCAGGGGTCAGCAGAGGAAGGGCTTGGGAGTGTTTCTGTCGGGGAGACCGAGTGGTGGGGTGTGGAAGCGGTCTCCACACCCCGACAGGAGGCTGGCTGCCACCAGTCAGTCGGCCCTGAGCTGCCTGGGAGGTCGCTTGCCTTCGCCCTCACCTGCAAGTGCGTCTGAACCACAGATCCAGCCCGATCTGGGGGCTGCGAGCGACAGATCAGTCGCTGGGAGCTTTAGAGATGAGACCTGGGCAGAGGAAGCAGACGCACTGTCTCCATCTCTCCCCCTCAGATGGGTTCTCCGGGCCCTTCCCCAGCTTTGCTGCAGTTCAATGGAGGGACATCAAGCTCTGCCCAGCTGTTGGCTCCTGCCAAGGACAGAAGGTCTTGTCCAAACCACAGCAGCTCCCAAGGATGCCCCTGCCTGGCGAGCACAGTGCTGGCGCAGGTGGGTCTGCCCAGACCTCACCTCTGCCGTGGGGCTGGAGCTGCCCCCTCGTCCCGGTGCCTCTTGTCTTAGTGAACTTGGAGCCGAGCAGAGCCGAGCAGCTCCAGGCCAGCAGGTGTGAGGGCTCAGAGCTAGGCGGAGAGAGCGGAGGCGCCTGCACACACACACACACACACAGGCAGACCGGAGGTGGGGTCCCCGGCCAGCCAGAGGTCCTTGCTGGGTTCTTTGAGCAGAGGCTGCCCACGGATCACAGGATCCCAGAGCGTTAGGGGTGGGAAGGGACCTGGGAAGACCACCCGGTCCCGTCCTGCTGCGGGCCGGGCGCTCGGCAGCACCGCAAGGTCAGAGCCCTTCGCACCGCGGTCTCCAGAGGCGTCTTCCTTCCCGAGGGGCTGCTGCGGGGCCTTGGGGAGGGACGGGTGGCCCGGCGCTCTTTGCTCCACGCTGGGAGCTGCCGGGGCGCAGGATGTGCTTCGCAGGAAACAATAAAGACGCAGCACGGTCCTGCAGAGGACACGGGACCATTTGGGCGGCAGAAAACGGCCGCTGGTGCTGAAAGTGGGTCAAACCGCCACCCGCAGGAAGGGTGCCGCGGGGTTTGCAATAGCAGCGAGGATCCCAGCCTCGGCCCCGGGCCTCCTCCCAACGTCTGATGGGGGTGAGACCAAGTGGAAGCGAATCCAACCTGTAAGTCACAGTGCAGCAGCCGTAACCCGCTCAGCCCCGAGCTCAGCCCCTTCGGGTCGGCTCAAGCTGATCCTCCAGCCTGCTGTTCTCTGCAGAGGCGCCGAGAGACAGAGCACCTGGCTCTTGGGTGCAGTCGTCCCTTGGTTCCACTGTGTCCCCACCGAAATCCCGCTGACGTCCCATCTCCGCTTCCCGAAGGCCTCAGGGAGCTGGGAAGTGACTCCAGGGTGCAGGAATCACCAATCCCCAAGGCAGCCCTCGGTCCTTTTGCAAGATGTGGAGCAGAAGGCGCTGGAAACGGCTCCTTGTGCCTTCAGCTTCCTTCCCGCCAGCCCTCCGCGGTCACCCCTGCCCCACATCCGAGCGGTGAGTCCGGCACGCTGGACGCGGCCCCGGAATGTGCTGCCTGCAGAGCCGGGAGCTGCAGGACCTGCAAGGGGTGAGGGTCGGGACAGCTGGATGAGGAAGATGTGGAGCTGTGAGCACACAGGAAGAGCTGAGAGCCGTGTAGGGTCTGTGCAGGCTGAGGCTGACGGCAGCAGGTGTCTAAATCCCTTCTTATGTCTGAAGGGCAACAGAGGAGCCGTCAGCTCTGTGCACACAGGGCATCTTCTGGTGTGACCCCACAAGACCTTCAGGCTGCAGGAAGCTCTCCAAGCCCAGACCTTGGAGGTGGTTGGCACTGGGCAGAGAGCAGGGCTTCCGGAGAGCCCTCTGGAGCTGTGCCACAGGGCTTCCAAGGACCATGGCCAGCCACAGGCTGCCAGCAAGAGCTTTGGCCACCAGATGACCTTTTCTGCTGGGTCAGCAGCCCAAGACAGGAAAACACTAGTCTGAATATCTTGCTTGGTACTAACCCTGAGCAGCTCCTCTCTGCTGCAGCCATCAGGCACCCTGAGCCGCACAGCGCTGCTGGTTCACAGCATCACAGAGCATCAGGGGCCGGGAGGGACCTCCAAAGATCACCCAGTCCCGTCCCCCTGCCACAGCAGGATCCCCTAGATCCAGTCCTTAGGGATGGGAAGGGACCTCCAAAGATCCCCCAGTCCAATCCCCCACCACAGCAGGGTCCCCCAGATCCAGTTGCTCAGAAACATGGCCAGGGGGGTTTGAAATGTCTCCAGAGAAGGAGACTCCACAACCCCCTGGGCAGCCCCTGACAGGGCTCTGGCACCCTCACCAGGAGGAAGGTCCTTCTCACACTGATGGGGAACCTCCTCTGCTCCAGCTCACACCC